>OY977941.1:600000-822500 GCA_963854355.1 Epinotia brunnichana
TTGCAGTTACTCAGTGCATTGTATACTCGTGTCCAGCATTTCAGTGCAATAAAGAGATTTCAATGAACTTAATGAGTCAGAAGAAGTATTTTTGAGAAGGTTAGAGGTAGCACTAGCATATTTACATAAAACGTAACATGTTATGGAACAAATTAATTTACCAGTATTTTTCCTTGGACTATATTAACTTGGTAATGAGTATGAGATCTCGTAGGATTAACCAGTATTCTATTCTAATAATCATGCGTACGAACGACTATACATAGGTGTATAGTAGGAGTATTTATGTATGTATGTTGGGTATAAGTAAAAGCAAAAGAACTTGCCAGACTTTTGAGTCAGAGTGGTCAGTCATATTTTGTGGTAAAGCAATAGCTTTTGTGAAAATCATATCAGTCGATATTTTATTTCATGCGCAATTATAGCGGGATTCTCATGGATCATTTACAATTATGGATTTCGTTTCCAATGTCGGCCTAGTATTTTTTATACATCATCATCAGATCATCATCAAATAGCAATAGAAAGTAAAAATACGTGTGAAAATTGAAAGAATCACTATAGTTATGCATATAGGGTACGTTTAATCATGGAAATAATCAGACGGAGAGCGGATGAGTATGGATTTAAAACGGAAAAATCATTTTTGTCTTTACAATTAAATTCAATGCGACTTTGACTTACTGCTTTCATCTTATTTTAGAGTCATATTATTTAAATACCTACTAATGTGATAATTGACTATTGCTATTTATAGTGCCGAATTATGTGGATTAAAATATTAAAGTAAGTAAACTTGGTTAAAGGAAGAACTTAGAATCAATGTACCTAGTGCACAGACTAGCATAGTAGTAATGATTACATAGATTAATTAGGAATAGATATATATTATTCCGGTACCCAATAGTACATACATTTTGACGCAGATTAATAACGGTCGTACATATTGAGCTTGAACAAGCTATGATGCATATAGTATACCTATCTGGTACTAATTATTTTTCAGTGCGTATACGTTCGAGATATTTATCCAGTTTCATGTTTTACTTCAGAAGCATAGGTACATGCGAGTAACAGTATTGTTAAGGGAAGGTTTCATACAACTTCGAAATATAAGACCGCGTTTTATGAGTATGTGTCCAGCCTATATTCAGATCATAGAAATGTTTCGGTCTACCAATTCCATTGCAGGATGGGCGTGTTGTTGGAACTACTTGGAACAGTTTACATATCACTCGTGCCGTCGTGAACGATTCCAGTAATGATTTACGTTCTAATCGAGCAGTTTCTTTCACGCAGTTGGATTCCACTCTTGTTGTTAAAGCCTTTAGTAGTTCCGTCTCTTTGGTTCGTCGTGTGCGTACATATAAGGAGATGGAATGCCGAAAAATAGATTTCATGATATTGTATATTCTGATAGTGAGCAACCGAAGACGGCTCAAAAAATTGTTTCAGACTTCTGAGAACGACTGCTGCCTTCAGAGTGAAAATAATATGATTTTCCAACATGAAGTGATAAGTTTCTTCTAAGTAGGTACTTAGTAATAATCTGGTTAAAAGTTTTCTGATACATTAGCGTACTAGTTGTCAATGTAGTGATTTATAGACGAATGAGATAATGATTGGGTAGTATAATATGTCTACGTACGAGATTCAATTGAAAATAGAAAGAGAATGTGGGTACAACAATGTTTTTCTTTTTAACAGAGTTCTTCGTCTATAATCTCATTTCTCGTTGCAGCGTGATTGTAGTGGTGTTGATACAACTGTTGATTAATTGTTTATGGCGTAGTTACGTGCTATGGTACTCGATTATTTCAAAGACAGATGGGAATACGTAGGGTATGTAGTTACTAACCTACATGTAATGGTGTAAAAGTTACTGAGTTATTCAGTGAACATACTTCGATATGTAGGCATTATAATTATAGTATATAATTAAAGTCTTTGGTTACGTTTGTCAGTTTAGGACGTACCTAACCAACTCATAATGTAGTCACGTGAAGTTAATGTGGTTTTCACTTATGTGTATATATCATCGGGATAGACTTGAGCATCTTAAGTATGCATTGGTAAGTATTGTGTGCATAACCGTGTGCAGTTTTGCGAATCACCTGTGAGTCTTAAGCTTAATACCTTCTCGACTAGTTATTTGAAATAATAATCCTTACCACTGTTATTGTAATAGTTATGTTTACTATACCGGATACGACTGGGAGGACATCATCATCATGTACTGTATTGATCGTAATATCTACGCGAACTGTAGGTACAGTAAAATGTTATTAAATGTTTTCATCTTCTTACTTAATGGAATAGTCTAAATTCATTGATTATGGCAATTATTTGAATAATAAGAGAAAGCTAGTATGTCGTTAGCTATGTTTGATCACAAACCGTTGAAGTACCTAAATGAGTAATTTATATACCTACTATATAAATAGTTCAGTACTGAAAATGAAAGGATTCATCATCATCATCATCATCATATCAGCCGAAGGAAGTACACTGCTGGACGTAGGCCTCCCCCAAAGAGTGCCTAGGTGGCCGGTCCTGCAGCACCCGCATCCAACGAAAAGGAATAAAAAGAAATGTGGGAAAGGAGGAAAGAATTGTTCGAATCAATTTAGATGTTACACGCGAAATGGAAATAATTCTATAACCCCTGAATATTAGACATAGGTAGTATATATCAATAGAGATTTGTATATACATTCAAGTACTTAGGTACTACGAGTTCGTTTAACTTGTCAATGACGTTTAATGCATAATATCACAGATTATCTTAAATCGTGCTCATCATCATCATACCAGCCGAAAGACGTCCAGTACTGGACATAGGCCATAGGCCTCAGATCGTGCTCAATACATAAGTATCCAAAGTATGGACATGAATGACTAAATAGTTTCAATTTAACATAGGTAATGACGGGTCATTACTTAAGTAATACTTGTAGATGTAGACGGTACCATCACTTACATACATCTTCCTATTTTGGTTAATACGAGTATTTATTAAATATTTTTTCTTGTTGAAGTTTACTATACAGTCAAGGATTTGAGCCAGCATTGATAAAGTCTAAAGATTATAATATGACTTAATATGACTATTTGAATGAATTGACAGTTAAGTATTACTTGTTTGCAAGATTTAGATGTAAAGCTTACATTAATCTAGAATTTTCTGAGAGACATTGTATTGAAATTTGAAACGTCTGGTAACTAACAATACAAAGAAAGATACAGTTACCTTATTGAGAAAGATATTTTGGTCGCTGAAATAAGTAGTAGTAAGTAGATACCTACATGGTATCTAGTATTATGTATCGAAATCTTGATTTGACACTTGGTTGTTTAGCCAGTAGCTATGGTGAAGCTATTAAATACTTAGGTATTATAGTTCGAATGATGTTCAGACATAGGAACTTAGTCGAAAGTCAGCTCTTGCAGTAGAATTCTGCACTCACGATGAGAAATGGTTTAATACCTAGATAGTGGTTTCTAAATAGAAGATCATAACACTATTTATCCTTGAAGGAGGCCCGATAATCATTCAACCGATTTATGTCACTGATTCGGTGCTCGGGAGTATCATTGCTTGTTCGTTTCAGCTAAACATACGAAGTCAATACTCATGGATTCTAATTTAGAACGTTAGAGAAACATAGCCGATTTAGTTAATCATTTGGCATTAAGAGTATAGGAGATATTTATTGAATCTACATCCAAGTTGCACTACTAATGATCAACATCTGGTGACATGCTGTTTTTTGAGATATGTATTGAATTATTGATAATGTGGTACCGGGTATTAGTAGCGAGAAGGAGGAGTCGGTGACTAGTTCAAAAACTAACGAGTAATTAGAAGGTGGTTTTGAATTCGAATAAAAGTTGACGTATCAGTATATCGTAACGTACCAGTAAGAGTTGAAGTGTTGGTATGTCGGGGTATGTGGAAGTTAAGGTTGTTTAACATTTGCAAAAGCTTCGAAAGAATCGGATAGTCGTCCTCAGCGTTTGAATAACCTCTGATCTAATCTAAAGAGATATACGTGGGAATATACTGGTCGTCAGTTGTACTAGACGGAGTGATGGAAGGAGATTATTGTTTCAGGGTAGACAAGACAACTTCCGTCGTTAAAGAATAAGCGATGCTGAAGGTACATCGTTTACTAGTTTCTTGAAATTGTTACAGGTCGTGTCTTATATTACACGATTTTTTCAGGGCATGTAACTCAACTGATCAAGGTATTTAAGTCTTTGGTAACGATAGATAGAAACTGAAGGATAGAGGTTCGATAGATACCTACCGCTCAAATTTGTTGATGTCTATAAGTTTGACAGGAATGAGATCGATAGCTGGTATAACCATCCTAACCTGTTTTAGTTATCGTCGGAAAAGGCAGTTTTTCTTTTGGTTGGGGAGGGTCTATCGAATATGTTGAGCCTGTCATTTCATTACCAGAGATCGGAGAGTGAGGGTGTTAAGATTGTGGAAGTAAACTACAAGCATTGATTTCGGGAATACTAGAAAGGCACAAAATAGCTTTGGTTGCCTTTATTCTAATAAATTAATTTCTTTTGGTCTGTTTGTTCGGAGGTACTGAATTTGAACACCTTAATTATAATGTATGTACATGACTTAACAGCGAATGAAATAAAATGAACGAGATTTGATTTGTTGATTTGGACTTCGAGAATTGAGAATAATTATTGATGTTGCGAAGGGATATAATTTGAGATGAAGCTTCGTAATGATATGGATGACGTCATTGACAATGACTGTAACAATGAGTTAAGAGAGAATTTGCCATGATGGCCTGCAATTATACAGAAACATCGAAAGCTAAGTATATTTATAGATCTTAGTAAAGCTCACAATGGGTTTATGGATTTCTCTAGACAATTAATGTATATACATATAGGGATTGCCACGTGATATACGTGATGAGATCCATGTTGTGAATGTAAAATCTGAGCTCATCTTAGGTAAGGCGGAAATGGTACATCTTATCGAGGTGCGGCGGCTGCGGCTGCCGTGATCTCCCGTTCAGTTGCGAGACCCTGCTCGCTTATCGAAGTGCGGCTGGCTTCGGCCTCCGTGTACTTCACCATCTTTTCGGGACCCTGCCTGCATAGTATAAGCTTATCGAGGTGCAGCGGCGTTGGCCGCTGTGATCTCCCGTTCAGTTGCGAGACCCTGCTCGCTTATCGAAGTGCGGCTGGCTTCGGCCTCCGTGTACTTCACCATCTTTTCGGGACCCTGCCCGCATAGCGATGTTTACTTGTGTCTACCTTAGGTGGGATCTTATCTTATCTTATCTTATCTAGGTGAGGGCCCTTTCGGATGCACTTCGACCCAGTGGGATCTTTTGTGCATTTGCTCTCTCCTTTATACCTGCTCCCAGGCTTGCTCCATCATTTCCACAAAGCGGATGATGCAGTTCGCCGGGAGCACCTTGAATTCCTTTGGTTGCGGGTAACCGTTACCAAAGTAGTTCATTCTTTGTCTGGCAAGGGCATGACATTCACACAATAAGTGTTCCATAGTCTCATCCTCCTCGCCACACATTCTACAGTCTAAACTATCAGATAGTCCCATCTTGGCCAAGAGATCCTTGACCCCGAAGTGACCAGTGAACACCCCAGATATGATTCTGAGTTGCTTCCTACTGGATTTCCAGAGTTTTCTGGTCCAGCCCGAGTCCACTCCTTCTATGAAGAGCTTAGAGTGCCTTAAGCCAGCCTCATTCCTCCACTCGTGTTGGTGTTTGGTTTTGGCGTAGGCTTTAAAGGCCGATATTATGGTCCCCTGCGAGAGTCCCACAAATGGTTCTGGACCTACAAAGTGATTTGTAGAGCCTCCTCTTGCAAGCTCATCTGCTCTTTCGTTGCCGATGAAGCCCTTGTGCCCTGGTATCCAAACTAGTTGCACCTTATTGTGCCTTCCAAGTCTGTTTAGTGCTTGGACGCCATTATAAATTAGTCTAGAGTCCACTTTCGGCGCCGTAAGCGCTTTAAGGGCCGCTTGACTGTCACTGAGTATATAGATAGTCCGCCCTTTGGTTCGCCTGTCTATATTCTCCTGTACACAAGCAATTATGGCGTATGTCTCCGCTTGGAAGACAGTTGCCAAACTACCCATGCTTACACTACTACTGTAGTCATTTGCATAAATGCCTGACCTTAGGTGGGATGAGGCCGGGTATGTCTGGGCTCATCTTGGATAAGGCTGACAAGGTACATCTTGTCGAGGTGCGGCGGCTTCGGCTGCCGTGATCTCCCGTTCAGTTGCGAGACCCTGCTCGCTTATCGAAGTGCGGCTGGTTTCGACCTCCGTGTACTTCACCATCTTTTCGGGACCCTGCCCGCATAGTAAAGCTTACCAAGGTGCTGCAGCTTTGGCTGTGGTGATCTCACGTTCTGTTGCGAGACCCTGCTCGCTTATCGAAGTGCGGTTGGTTTCGGCCTCCGTGTACTTCACCATCTTTTCGGGACCCTGCCCGCATAGTGCAGTTTAGCGAAGTGCGGATGGCTTTTGGCCTCCGGGTACTTCACCTCTCTCTTTTCGGGACTCTGCCCGCATAGGATTAGCTCATCGAAGTGCGGATGGCCTTTGGCCTCCGGGTACTTCACCTCTTTTCGGGACCCTGCCCGCATAGGACAAACTAACCGAAGTGCGGATGGCCGTTGGCCTCCGGGTACTTCACCTTTCTCTTTTCGGGACTCTGCCCGCATAGGAATAGGGCTTAGTGAAGTGCGGATGGCGTTTGGCCTCCGGGTACTTCACCTTCTTTTCGGGACCCTGCCCGCATAGTGCAGCTTAGCGAAGTGCGGATGGCTTTTGGCCTCCGGGTACTTCACCTCTCTCTTTTCGGGACTCTGCCCGCATAGTGATGTTTACCTTTGTCCGGCCGAGTAAGATGATGCTCCTCTCGATAGTAGAGAAATAATGAGATTGTTTGGAGAGTACTATACTTATGAAGATTGCTAGCACAGACCTAGGTGATGCTCCTCTCGATAGTAGAGAAATAATGAGATTGTCGGGAGAGTACCATGCTTATAGAGCTTTCTAGCACAGACCTAGGTGATGCTCCTCTCGATAGTAGAGAACTCTTGATAGTAAAGAACTCTCGATAGTACAGAACTCTTGATAGTAAAGAACTCTCGATAGCAGAGAACTCTTGATAGTGGAGAAAGTAAGTAGATGGAAGAGTTGATTGTCGGGGAAATATTTACTTAACTAAATGACATGTAAACAGGATTTATGAATAAATTGAATGAATATATGAATATGAATGCCATACTTGTAGAGCTTGTTACGAAAATGGCGCAGTCGGTAAGGTGATTAAAACATGAACAAACAAAATTTAAGACAATTGAATATATTTGGATATAGATATAATAAGATAAGAAAAAATAAGAATATAATTGGAGTTAAAGAATAATGGAGGCCGTGCTTACACCTCCGTTGTGAAAATGTGACGAATATGACGTTGGGTGATTTGTGTGAATCCTGAGAGAAGTGGAAAAGGGGGTTCAGAATATATTCCAAGGCTTGTGAACTGAATAAGAAATCCGAAGAGATACAGATGAATATATTTACATGTCGTGGGAGAACAGTGCCGTGAGATTGTCAAACAAAGTCCTACTAAGTGCTTGACGTTGGATCTCTGTGTTTAATTGATGCGCTCCCCGTGCTTTTGAGAAGCTTTCTTGTACAGACCTAAGAGAGGCTCAGTTTCAGTACCTACCGTAATAAGCGAGACCCACGCTAATAAGCTAGTATCGGAATAAGCTAATAGCGTGCAAGACTGAAGTTTTTTATCCGTAACTTAGTAAATGAATTGAAATAAAACCTTGTAGTGAGTGAGAAAAATAAGGTCAAGGAATAGGAAATGAATGTTCTAGATCTGTAGCGCAGTGGGAAGTTGTTTGCCTAGTCTTATCTCTAATGGTCGTCAGGAGGGTCTTAAAGGATGACGTCCTGTGACGTCGCGTCTTTTGGCTTTCCAGTGTTGCGGCCAACCACTTCGAGATGGCTTCACTTCTTTTGGAGTGGGGAGTGTCGCGACATCTGGCAGTTGATATCGCGAAGACTTTAACTCGTGGTCGGAACGTGTAGTGACGCCTTAAGATTATTTTCACTGGCAAGGTTATGATATAGTTGTGACTGTGGGTAGACTAAAGTGGGAGTTTTGGAGCATTTAATCGTTTGTTCCGTGGAAAAAGCCTCATTTTATCATGGAGCGGCGGCGAGTGACGAGGTGGTCTTCGGGGTTCTCGCCAAGGAGCCGGGGGCTACGCAGCTGGTCTCTGAAAGCTAAGTGTCTTAGTTTCTTGGTACTTTATTTGTTCTATGAAGATTATTTGCTCTGATATAATTGTGTGCTACAATCTACATATTCTAAAGGTATTATACTAGAACTGTTTCCTGAATCCTGTGTTACTTAATGATAATTATAACCATCGCGATAACACGCTACCAGTAGCCTGAGAACATAGTTACTTCTGATAGATAGTATGCCCTAGTCATGATGACAGTATATAGGGAGGTACCTCCATAGTTTCTCGGTCGAAGGGCGAGAACTAGATACAGTAATATAGTGTACACACCTTATGTGGCTAACCCTAGTGAAGGAACGACTATTCGTATATTTAGGAGAAGAAGTGGTACAACTCCAGTTGTTCAGTAGGTAGAACTTATATGTGCTAAGTTTCTAAGGCCTACGTGACAGGTGTGTCATGGTTATCTTTATAACCACAGATGGTAGACGCGAGCGTCACCGTGCGAGTGCCGCGAGCGTCATCGTCTAGAAAAGCGAAGCAGATATCCGTGGACTGCAGAGATGATTCAAGGTAGGATTCAGATTATCCTTCCTATGTCCACATATAAACCCTTTCGCGGCGCCCTCTAATATTGCGCAGTCTAACTGTATTTGTACCGGTTACATTCCTATATAAAGAGAGGGCGTTCGCGACACATGTAAGTGCAAGTAAAAACAAAAAAAATCATTGTAAGTCCACATGTGGCAATCGATAGGTCTTTCAAAATAAATATAATGTTTGTCAGCAAATTTTTTGATTAAGTGAATATAGTCGGAGATAATCACCCCGAAAGTCACAAAAATTGTGTCCCCCCCCTCTAACTTCCAAACGGCTGAAGTGAAAAATCTAAAAAAAATACTTTTACCGAAAAGTATTTTAAACAAGATCGGTTCACAGGTTTTTGAGCTTTGGATGTTTAGATAGTTGAATGATTGTTACTCATTCACGCAAAAATAGCCTAACGGATTAAGATGAATTTTAGTATACATATTGTTATAGCCTGGATTAACATACAGAATACTTTTTATCCCGGGAACGATCCCTCAAAGGCATGAAATTGGGGGTGGAATCTAGGGTCCACGAACCGCAGTTTTTTAAATCCATGCATGCCATTCTAGGATTTAACCGTCAAGCAAATAGTACTACAATGGCTTAAACAATATACCTTTATGCAGATGTAATGAAGACAAGACGTCATTTCTTTATATCAAAACCAAAGTGACCCAAATCCATTTGAATATCGTTCTAGCGATTAGGTGTATAATCGTGTGTAAAATAAAATAGCCCCTCATCCTCCTAGCGTTATTATTCCCGGTTGTGCCCCTAAAGGAGCCCGGGGTCCGCTTTGACACCTAATCCCAAGATTTGGCATAGGCACTAGTTTTACGAAAGCGACTGCCATCTGACCTTCCAACCCAGAGGGAAAACTAGACCTTATTGGGATTAGACCGGTTTCCTCACGATGTTTTCCTTCACCGAAAAGCTAACGGTAAATATTCCGTACATAGGTTCCGAAAAACTCATTGGTACGAGCCGGGATTCGAACCCACGAATGCCGCTTGACAGCCGCATGCCTGAATCACTAGGCTACCGTAGCTTTTTTTTAAATAAAATAGCCCCTACTGTGTCAAAAATTAAGAAAAATAGATACTGATAGGTAAAACGCCCTCTCTTGAGAAATAATAACCATACTAACCCACCTCGGTAAACAACGCAACTGTAAAAAAGTTACCTACTTCAAGGGCCGTGTGAAATCAAATTTGTATTATAGTGCCATCTCGCGGGGAAATCAGTAAACATTGACTGAACCAAAAACAGTTCCTGCCTAAGATACGTCCGGACAAGCCAGCATGATTAAATAATTGAACATTATAAGTATTATGATATAACATGTATCATAAATAAAATGCTATTATACATAGGCTACACCGCACGAAACATTAAATAATGAAGCTGTTAAGATCCCGTTCACAAGGTATCGTTAAATTTAAATAAACTCAATCAAGACAGGCTCTTGCAGGATGGACGCCGCCTAAAAGTAGTAAGACTGCAGTGGATTCTTTTCGAAGCACAGGTCCTTACGGCCTGCAGGTAGGTAAATAGTCGTAACAGCGAAGCTGTATTTGTACGCGAATTCCGCTGATGTCAAGCAATTTTAAGCGATTGCAGTTTCCTGTGCGCGTCTTCTGCATCTCCATGACACGTTACTCGCAGAGCTGACGCTCCGCGCCGGCGGGGTCGATCTGCCCAAGCTAATTTTTGAAGATTTTAAAGAAGATTTTCTTTTTGAAAGTCTTTTAGATACATTTATGCGATATGCTTTACTTATACTCCTCTTTGCGGCAAGTCTGTAACCACGCGAGGAGGAATACACTGTGTTTGGTAATTTCACGAGTGAAGCTGGACTATATTAAACCTACATATTAAACTGTAGATGTGAGATTTTAATGTAGCCAGAATCTGAAGCTATAGGTAGGCTGACCTGCTGTGCAGCGGAATTAGGGTGAATTGCATCAAAAACGGTGTTCGTTAAAATGTGAATGTAGGTAAGTCTATGGAAAATTCGTCATATTTAACGTTGATCGCTATGTTATTGTAATGTAAGGGGGTGCAACCCGCCCTTACTGATTACATGACGACGCTAGCAAAGTCCTTATTATTTATTTTATTTATATACAATCGTTCATTATTTGTATGTACGTATACATGTTTGTTCGATGATATTCGGGTGTAAGCAAATGAATAAGACAACAATATTTTATTAGTCAAGACGTTCACAGTTTGGAGAGAACCACTAGTCTTACTTAATACAGGTTGTAGTCACTGTACATAGTTAGGCACGGAACCCTTCGTTGTGCGAGGTCCGACACGCACTTGGCCGCTTTTTTTTACATTGTACCTCAAGCCGTGTGTCTCAGCATACCCCATACATACATTTAATAATTTTTGCAGCCCATAATGACGGACTGAGCAGCACCATATCGTCCGCATAACTTATGTTATTTACGCTAACATTGTCTATAAGACAGCCGACATGCATGCTACTCAGTTCGCCAATCAGCTGATTGACATATAAGTTAAACAATCGTGGTGACGTTAAGAGGGCGCTCGTTTTTTGGTCAGGAATAAGCGAGAATGACGGATTTTTGACGTTGTAATTCTAAGAAACGGAGAGCTTTTTCTAGATCCTGATTACTTATTTGCATAGGTAAACTCCTCATATTGGTCCTAGCCGCCTCCAATTTACGAAGAACTGAATACTTTAACCGAAAATACCCGATTACCGACAGTAGTTTTCTGAAGAGAGCGCAGAGTCATAAGTTTGAGCCCCTAATACTCCATGATGTTATATGAGAACCTACTTGTTTTTTTCTATTTTCACTAGCGTAATATGTTGCCATTGCGCCTAGCCGCCTCGAATTTTCCTTATTCTGCACGTATATATATGTAAACTGTTCTCAATTACACCATATTTGTCAACAAAATCGTACTGAAAACTCAAGGATTTTCTCATTATTGTTGAATAATTTTTGTATTGAATCTTACACAAAATTAAAGTTCATGCTTGTACCAACAAGATCCAGTCCAAAAAATATAACTTTTGTCAAAATTTATATTTATAAATAATTATTCAAAACTAGTATAAATTTACCGTCGCGCGGGAATATATCTCAGTACCGGCTGAATAGCCCTCCGAGACAGACGGCTTTATTTGTGGCTATTCACGAAGCTAACCGGCCACTCTTCAGATAAAATAATATTATTTTGATCTCCGACTAGGCATAGTTGTTACCAACCTCGGGGTCAAACTATACTGGGGATACATTCGTGAGGCTAATCGAGACAAGTTATGAATTGCATAGCTGCCATATATGACGTAGTGTAGCGAAAAGGCTCAAACCCACCGGATACGTAACATTTAAAATTGAACCTTCTACCTAAAACAAAAGTCATACATTTCAATGGTGATGTCTTGTGGGTTGGATCCTTTTGTCTAAACTACGCGTTCTATAGTCAATTATTATTGTACGAGTGATCGTGATACTTGATAGATTTAATTTATTTACTTGTTACTATCAGTCCACCTTGTTAGTATGTATGGGAGTTTGGGTGAAATCTTCAAATTAGGTACAATTGCGTATCTTCGGTGACATAATATCATAGAGCTGGTCTGATGATGGAGTCGGAAGGTGGCCATAGCAACTCCTAAACTCAACAAGATAAAGCCATCGAATTTGGGCTCATTTATTTGGTCATGGCACGGCAAGACTTTGGTGCTGGATGATTTCCAGAGTCTGATGATGGAGCTATAAGGTGGTCATGGAACTCCTAAACTAAACTAGATAAATCCATCTAGTTTGAGCTTATCTGTTTTGTCTTGGTAAACACTTTGGTGATGGATGATTTCCAGGATCTGATGATGGAAGGTGGTCATGGGAACTCCTTAACTTAAATAGATAGACCTATCTTGTTTGGGTTTGTGTGATTTGTCTGTACAAGTACCCACGAACCAGCGACATAATATGCAGGGTTATTGAAAATAACAAGATGAATAAAAAACTTTTTAAAAAACAAGCTTATATGGCGTTTGTTAAGTACAGCACGATCCTACCTTGCATTTAGTAATTATTTTCGTTTATATATAATAATAACACACACCGGGGGTTTACACTGGAAAGGAAGATTTTTACGTGGTTTTATTACATTTCCGAGTCATCATCATCATCATCATCATCATATCAGCCGAAAGACGTTCACTGCTGGACATACGCCTCCCCCAAAGAGTGCCACAATGGCCGGTCCTGCGCCACCCTCATCCAGCGGACTCCCGCGACCTTTACCAGGTCATCAGTCAACCTTGCGGGGGGCCTACCCACGCTGTGCCTTCCGGTACGTGGTTGCCACTCGAGAACCTTTCCGCCCCAACGGCCATCGGTTCTACGTGCAATGTGCCCCGCCCACTGCCACTTAAGTTAAGCAATTCGGAGGGCTTTATCAGTTACCTTGGTTCTGCTGCGGATAGCCTCATTTCTGATGCGATCGCGTAGAGAAACTCCCAGCATAGCATAGCATAGGCTCAAAGTCACTCAAAGGGCAATGGAGAGCCATTGCCCTTTGAGTGACTTTGAGCCTTCTTATGAGGCCTTTAGTAAGCGACCACGTTTCCGTGCCATATGTCATCACTGGCAACACACACTGGTCAAAGACTCTCGTCTTGAGACACTGCGGAATATTGGACGAAAAGATGTGCCGTAGCTTCCCGAATGCTGCCCAGCCGAGTCGGATTCGACGATTGACCTTCCCTTCGACATTTCCGAGTATCACTCTTTATTTCGAAATAAAAGTTTAAAAAACCGGCCAAGTGCGAGTCGGACTCGCGCAAGAAGGATACCGTACCATTATCTACATCTTTAAACGGCAAAAAAATTGTTGTATAGGAACCCCCTGTAGCCTAGTTAGTAACTTAGTGGTGACTCTGCCTACGAAGCTGGAGGTCCCGGGTTTGAATCCCGGTAAGGGCATTTATTTGTGTGATGAGCACAAATATTTGTTCCTGAGTCATGGATGTTTTCTATGTATTTAAGTATTTATTTATCTATGTAAGTATGTTTATCGTTGTCTAGTACCCATAGTACAAGCTTTGCTTAGTTTGGGGCAAGGTCGATTTGTGTAAGATTGTAAAAGAAAAAGAAACCGATAAAAACTAAAATAAAATAGTACATTACTTACCTAGGGCGGTTAAACAAAGAATGTCTCAGATCGCAGGTATTTGACGCCCGAGCCGAAGGCAAGGGCGATAAATATGCGCTCTGAGGCTTTCTTTATTACCGCCCGTGGTGAGTACAAAATTTTACGTCTCTATCTGGCCAGGAAGTGGGGTTTTCCGCACGCATAGCGTGCGGTAATTCCTACTTTATGGCCAGGTATGACGTAAATAAAATTATGTATTCTGTTTTTTAGTATTTTTTGTTATAAATAGCGACAACAGAAATACATCACATTTCAAATCTCTATCTATCACGGTTCATAAGATACAGCCTGGTGACAGACGGACAGACAGACGGACAGCGGAGTCTTAGTAATAGGGTCCCGTTTTACTCTTTGAGTACGGAATCCTAAAAAGTGACATAGGTTTTATGCTCAGAACATAAAAAAAGGGAGAAGTGCCGTACTGCTTAATTTCAACCAAAACCGATGTCCCCAGTTTTCTCCCACCGCAGCGCCCACAGGCACACACATTGAACCGTGTAAAAACAAAGACTCGGGCGTTGCCAGTGAGTCTACGGCAACATGCAAACAAGGGCTGTGATTGGCTTAAACGCACTACACTAGGGGGGCGACAAACGATAAAATTATGTTTTATCGACATTGATATTAAAATTAATATTATGTTAAGATATTGATGGGTAACAACTTCAACGACATGGTAAGTTTATGTGGTGGTATTTAAACTTCTAGCTACAAGTTTAAATAACACGGGTTGTTAACTTACCATAAATCGCAAAAGTAAAAAATATTGACGAATACCTACAGAGTAACATAAACGGCTTTTTATAAGTTCGTGTTCACATACATTTAAAACTCTGGTCACATCGATATTTTTGACCTGTAGGTACCAGACCGATCCGACTCGCATTTTGGCGCGAAATAATATGTCCATTACTCATATTACGAGATTTACGGCTAAGGGCGAGTATCCACCAAAGATGTGCGAAGATGTGTTACCATACATTTTACACCTAGGTTTCAAGCAAGCGAGGTGTCAAATATTCGAAAAGTGTACGGCTCTTATTAAGTGGTTGGAAACATTTTTCTTGAAAATGTTACGAACACATTAACTCTTCTCTGTACAGGAAACCAGTTAGGACCTCTGCCAGTAGCATCTATCCATTTTTTTAGTACCTACTCGGATTCTTTGGAAAACTGTAATAAGAAACCGAGATTTCTTCTTCAATTATCACATTTCAAATGAAAGTAAAAAATACTCATTTAAAATAAATTATTGGTAATAATATCACATTTAAAGTTGTTCTGAAGCCATTTGCAACTAAATTATATACTTGTACATACAATTTTAATATGTCTATTTACCGTTCATACTGCAACTTAGTGAAAATCTTATTAGTAGGTACCGTAAACATTTTGTAACTTTTAATCTTATTAGTATGTTATTAGTTACCTTTAAGATAGGCACCCAACCAAAACAAGTAATTAAATAAAATAAAACAGCGAAAGTAGTCGAAATAAAATAACTAGTATGATATCGTACTTCTATTTTATCGATTACACGTAAATTGTAACTGCACTTTGGCACTGCTCTAGTTTGCGACGCCAAGCAGCGGCCGTACCACTAAAAAAATCAAGCATCGTCCATATCCATAGTGGTTTAATACATTGCGCCGTGGTTTACTGTATTGAACGTTCAATGTACAACGCATAGAACAAAAATATGCTTTTTCGTTCGATATGTTAGTTCGATCCCGAGAAATGATGCGGCGTTGCGTTTATTTATTAAAATATTAGTTTTTACTGACTTAAGTGAAAATACTAATACTCACATGTGGTGCGTGACTCCACCATTCATGTAGGTTTTAGTTTCATTCCTATTTTTGCATGTAACCACGCTACAATTCGGCATTTTGAGTAAACGTGGAAAAACATTTCAGATTCACGGCAAATTGCGACTAACATGCGGTGGGCAGTGACATGCCCATTTGGCCATGTCGCACCGACACGCGCCAAGCCCCCGTTTCATATCTATTCCTTTTTATCATCTGAGGTTTTAGGCTTTTGAATAAAATCACGCATTAATTAATTGTATTCTAGATAAAAAGCTGTGTTTGTATAATTTATAATTTTCAGTTCCTTTGGTAAGAAACGGACATAGCAATTTCTATGAAGGGCAGTTTTTTTTTACTGTCCATAACAAAAAAAATTTTCTTCAAGAAATGAATACGTAAGTACCCAGTAATTTCCTAGTAGTGGGTCTACTGGTATAATTTCACTACATTACTATATATAAATAAGACTCAGATAACATGCAAACTATTAATATCCGTAAAACAAATTATTATTCTTATTACTGACAACTTTAAAACTCGTTAGTTTATTTTATACTAAAAAAACGAAACTAAATATACTTTTTCATATCATAGTATTTTAATACAAATAGAAAACTTGTGCTCAAAAATCAAATACTTACTTTATTCAAGTTATCTAACTTCGCTAACATGATGTTCTAGAACATCATGTTAGCGAAGTAATACTTACCACTTTTTAGTGCAAGTATCAATATCGGTCACGGAGTGAATTCCAACGGTGCGCTATACAGATATTTGCATCGGCAAGCTCCGCGGTTAGTTCTATCCCGATCGCACTTACATATAGCTAGAAAGGGACGGCACCCGCGGCTGGTGCGATCTCGCTGTGCATGTGGGGGTTAGGTACGTGTGTGTGGGTGGTAGTAGTATTTACACACACAAACGCACTACGCGTGTCAAAATACCGAATTCTGAGCGAGCGCTTTTTTGAAGAGCACTCTTAACCCACCCTGTCTCACACCACATTTTAGTGTATACTCGTCAGAATAAACATTTGCCCATCTCACTTTATTTTTTTGATTACTATACCAATACGAAAAAATATTTACAACGTCCGGTGATACACCTGTCTCCCTTAGCTTATCCCAAGGAAGGTTATTCCTATCTAAGGAAGGTTATTCCTATCACCAAAAAAATATTCAGGCTGTTCTAAAATTTTCATCCATTCCCAATTACATACAGATATTGTAGATTTCGTAGCATTTTTGTTGAAGCATTATGATATTAATTGTTGTTGTTATTGATGTTGATTGTTGTTGTTTGTGCAGACAGTTCCCATCCCTTGTAAGTCAATGATTTAATGCAACGATTGTTAAATGTCCTGGTATTATGTTCGTACAGTTCGGATATTTGAAAACCACGCCTTCGGACTCTATAATCAGGCTATTCAGGCCTGTTGTATGACACGATTGATCATTGTCATAATTTTTCTTCCTTCTTTGGAGCATTAGCATGCCAAATTTCATCTAAAATTGAATTGAACCAGGAATTGAGGAAACAGACAGACAAACAAACAGCAGGACGGTTAAACCTGAGCATTTTTTAAAAGATTTTACTGAGTCTACTAAATATACCTACGCTTGTAAATATTAATGGCACGCGCTGTAGCCCTAAACGTTTTTATTTTCATGTGTGTTTTATTCCACATTTAAACTGAATTCGCCATAACGATTCCGATAACACAATACATGATGCATTCATTGAAATGTTTTAAAATGTAGTTACTATAAGACTATGAAAGCAATAATCTCTCCGGACGGGTTAGTACGGTAATTGACAAACGTCAAATCAGCTTCTTTTTAGGGTTACGTACCTACTCAAAAAGTAAAACGGGACCCTATTACTAAGACTCCGCTGTCCATCTGTCTATCTGTCTGTCTGTCCGTCTGTCACCAGGCTGTATCTCAATAACCGTGATAGTTAGACAGTTGAAATTTTCACAGAAGATGTATTTCTGTTGCCGCTACAACGACAAATACTAAAAAACAGAATTAAATAAATATTTATAGATAATGGTACGGAACCCTTCGTGCGCGAGTCCGATCCGCACTTGGCCGGTTTTTTATGAAACGTCTAAAAGGCTCCGTTAGTATGGAATTTGTAGGGATTACTATGTTGTGACGTCACAACCAAACAACGTCCTTATTGTTAGTTTTTATGAATTTAAAAATCTTAAAATAGCAAACATAAATGAAAGGTTGATACTTTCCGAGTATTTTCGTTATGTTTACTTATCTGTTGCTAATGCAAAAACAAATTATTTTCACTGTTGTTAAATAGGTAGGTACCCAATTTATGAATGCAAGATGACCGATTGACCGGGCATATTATAGCATTGATGAGTTTTACGGATAGCGTTGCTGACAAAAGAAAAAAATTAAAAATACGACTACTAGAATAAGCACCTATGTAACCATGCACCATGAAAAATATCACACGATTAAATTTTATTGACTGTAACATTATTTAAAAATGAAATGTAAATCATTATATTTTAAGTTGACATGTAAAATACAAAATTTTATCAAGAAATAAATGAATGAATGAATGAATGAAATGAATGATGTCAAATTCCATTAAAGTCGGAAATAACATGATATTTGACTGATAGTCAAACTCATACTCATACCTGCTAACATAGCGTTTTTGACATTTCATTAAAAATTGCTGATCTGACTAGCAGCCTACATGCCCTTGCCAGACAAAGAATGAACTACTTTGGTAACGGTTACCCGCAACCAAAGGAATTCAAGGTGCTCCCGGCGAACTGCATCATCCGCTTTGTGGAAATGATGGAGCAAGCCTGGGAGCAGGTATAAAGGAGAGAGCAAATGCACAAAAGATCCCACTGGGTCGAAGTGCATCCGAAAGGGCCCTCACCTAGATAAGATAAGATAAGATAAGAAGCAGCCTACATCCCTATTATAACAAACTATTCTTAGGCTCTCAATTAACTCATACACTCAGTACACCGTGTTTAGCGTTCTTATCAGCAATATAATTCCTGTACAGTCGCCATCACATACATAGGTACACTATAGGTGTTCAAAAATATCGGCACATGCACCCTAATGCCTTGTAAATAGATGTGTGTTCCGATGTTTGTGAGCTGCTTGTTTGCTCCGATGTATGTGATGGCGACTGTACAGCACTAGTCATAATGGTCGTTTTATTGGGCACGCGGGCGCGGGCCGCTGGGCCGCACGGAATGGCCGTCGGCGGCCGGTTGAATGCATGCGGCTTTTGGTGCGTTGCGACGTGTTAACTAAAATGTTCATCAGAATTAACAAGTGAAATGAAAAAAAAAGTCAAGACACCCAACTGGGTTTTTTACAAATATTATAGCACTCCTACAATTAAGAGGAATCCATCGAGACCTCATAGATGAAACGTGCCATGCGATCGCCCGAGAGCCCGAATGCTTTTGAGAACTGATCAATGGGCTTGTGACCTTAAATTTGTTTACGATGCCATTCGAACTAGTTTTTGTAGATGAACAAATGTTTGTATGGAAGCAACTACATTTAAAGGACATTAATACCCAAAAAATCGAGTTAAAGACGGACCTCGCTGACAGCAGCCGAAACGCTTCATACTGATTGGCTTTAAAGTATGACGTCACACCGTGCAATTTGTACTAACCGTTGCATGGAAAATGAAGTAAATTGCTGTGTCGGTCGCGAAATACTGCGTTTAGGTCCATAGTTGTCATACTAATTTGTTTTTATAAAAGCGTAAGATTCTATTGGTACCTTTAAATTTACTCTTGGACAATAAATAAAAAAACGTTTTTTTCTAAACTTTCAAGGTTCATATCTTTTTATGATTTTAATTATATTTTGTAATTTATACTTTATTACAATCATTTGATGGTTTACTATCCATTTAGCAACACGACGTTATCAATTTTAACACCACGCAACAAGCCTATTATTTAGGTTGTGAAAACTAAGTACCTATTGTAATTAATGCTTAGTTAACGATAGGTTTAGCCTAATTAGTAATGGCCCTGCCTACGAAGCTAGAGGATCTGGGGTCGAATCTCGGTATGTATTTGTGTAATGAGCACTAATTCGATTCAATTCAATTCAATTCAATCGTTTATTGCGTTTCATGTTAGTATAATAAGATCTTAAAGTTAGGTACAGTTTTAACATGAGCTGTTGAGCATAGCAATTTCTTAAGACTACAAATTTATAATGTCAAAATACGGAAAAGCTTCAAACAATAGTTATAATAAAGTTTCGAATAATAAGTATATTAAAAAAAGTAAGTAAATTGTATATTAAAAAAGTAAGTAAATTGTGTAATTATGATTATGATTTAGCGGGACTACCTGACACAAGTATTTATAGCGGGACTACCTGACACAAGTATTTAGCGGGACCACCTGACACAAGTATTTATAGCGGGACTACCTGACACAAGTATTTATTTACTTACTAGGTAGCCTCAAAGGACCTTTGTAAAAGAACAAAACTTATGAAATAAAAACATTTTTCATTTTTTTATTTTTATTTTTTTCATGATGATATGGATCCTATCAGAGCTTGTACATACACACGTGTTTCGCCATATTGTTCGTCTGTTGCCATGTGTTTCCATATAAGTCTGTTGCCATGTGTTTCCATATAAGTCTGTTGCCATGTGTTTCCATATAAGTCTGTTGCCATGTGTTTCCATATAAGCACGCACGCACACGGTTTTTCCGCTAGGCGATTAAAATGCCGTGCGGTGCTAGAATCACGTTGTGTACAAGCACTAATAAGTACATTTATATTCAGACTAGCTGCCCGCACGGCTTCGCGCGCATTGCAAAGAACGCAGGCAAATCCGCGAGATTAAATATAGCCTATAATCATCCAGAAAGTCCATTCTACACGCAGGTGAAAAAAAAATTGAAATCGGAAGAGCGGTTCCGGAGTTTACCTATTACATACAAATTTAAAAAGCTACAATATCACATTTTTTTTTATGTATGTTTTTATTTATCTTCTTTTCTTCGTGTGAAGGGATAAAATAATTTAAACTATATTTTATTTTGCCAATATTGTGCCACCTCTATCCTTCGGGGAGTAGCTTTTAAGAGGTCTTACGCAGTGCTCCCCATTTATTTATCGACACAATTTTTTTTTCGACTAGTACCCGTAGTATTCATTCACTCATTAATTTATCAAAATAATATTACGTAGTTTTCACAACATGACTTCGCAAGCCTTCCGCAATAAACTGACGATTTAAAATGCAAAACAACTCTTTATATAACTGAATATAATACAAAAATTCCACCTACGCAAATAAATATATGTATTTTAACTTACCTATTTATTCAAATTCATTCAGAATATTCATTGATTCGATAAACGAGAGAGCACTAAAACGTCATTCGGGGCTTAATCCCTCATTGCATTTTTCCTACCCGTTTCCTATTGGAAATATTGCTGAAATCCAAAACACCACATGAACTTTCTATCCCGAGCACAGATATGCCTTTTCGGTATCCATGCAGTATTGGAGGTATATTTTAAACGAGTCTATGCGTTCGTAAATCGAACGCTGAAATAGCTCTTTTGTTTCCACGGCAGTTATGAGGTTCACAACAACTGCCAGCCTCTTTAGATTCAATTCACCTTAATACGGATTAATCCAGAGATCCGGGAGAACAACACGTAATCAGAGGTCAGACTGATTCTGGTTTCAGTGAGGTGAGTTGTCAGTGAGCATAGTGAATACAAGCCAGTTTGGAGCCAAATGTGAGGCACAGCGCCAGATTCGCTTGAAACCTGCGAATGTATCATTATAATGCTCTAATAAATCTATAAACGTAGAGATAAACTTCCTGGCAACAAATACTACGACTAAAATAGGGAAATAAACTAGGTGCCACAGGGTATAGTGAAAAAACCTTTAATTAGGCTGAGTGAAATTCAATCTTATGGTAATAAAGCATAATACACGCACGGACGCAAGCATACACGCACGGATAGATAATTCTCAACTCGTGTCGACCAAAAACACTCACTTACGGTCGTGTTTTTGGTCATCGCCACTCGTTGGGAATTACCTACTTTCCGCACTTGTATCATAATAGTACATTGCTTACCTAGGCCGGCCGGTGAAACAAAGAATATCTGAGATCGCAATTATTTGACGCCCGAGCCGAAGGCAAGGGTAATAATATGTGATCTGAGGCTTTCTTTATCACCGCCCGTGGTGAGTGCATTTTACGTCTCTCCTCGGTGAGGAAATGGGATTTTCCACACGCGTAGCGTGCGGTAGTTGCTACTTTATGGCCTGGTGTTACGTAAATAAGTATTATAAAACGGGTTAGGATAAGTCATTGATTAGGTACGTGCGAAATGTATGAATGATTATGCATGTAGCTACTATTTTGTATACCGTGTGCGTTTGAGAATAAATGATCAGTAATATAGTTCAGACATTACTTCCGAGTGTGTGGACTTCCGTTTACCCCTCAGGGATGCACTCCACACTCCCGCTCCGCTCTCTGCTTCCATCAACACGTTAATTATTGCCAGGCAAGTGGCCACTATCCTCAACTACCAACCACTGCCAAAAACCTCTCTGCTACCTCTTTACTCGACGTTTCGAATGTGTCACAACGACATTACGGTAGAGAACTACGTAACCCGAACGACCGAAACTCATTTCCCACCCACCAAATAAAGGGAAAAGGGGCGTTACAAGATGTGTACAACGTCGTAAAACAAAATCAAGGGCAAGCTTCGGCCACACAGAAATTCTACTACGACAAGCACAGGAGATATTGGGAGCCCGCCATAGGGGAATCAGCGTTGAAGCGAAATTATGTACTATCAAATGCAGAGAAAAACACATGCGCAAAGTTGGCACCGAAATTTATAGGACCATTTAAAGAACAAGGGAACACCACGCGACGTCGCGTGAGTCAACCACCACACGAAAGTGGACCGTACC
Organism: Epinotia brunnichana; assembly: GCA_963854355.1. NCBI lineage: Eukaryota > Metazoa > Arthropoda > Insecta > Lepidoptera > Tortricidae > Epinotia > Epinotia brunnichana. The sequence continues at coordinate 622,887 of OY977941.1, forward strand.
GTATAGGAGATAAGGAAGAAAATAAAACGGACGAGAAAAACATCCGAACATCCAGACATACGAAGAGTTTTTTTTTAGTATGTTACCGGAATGGGCACATACATAAGGGTGAAGCGAACCAATATAATAGTCACACATCACATTTACCGGATGCAGATCGATGACACAAAAATGAATGAGGCGTCAGAGGAAGACGCATACCCGATCTCGCAAATCGATAAATTACGTTGGAAACAAAATGGTTATTATTATTTCCAACCGAAAAAGGAAAAAACATGAGCGCACTGGTCCAAAGTTAGAACCCTGGAAATAAGTAAGCACTATACCCGACCGGCGCGACGCATAGCAACAGCGAGTGGCCGGCGAAATAGATAAGGCGAGTCATGTGTCCAGACGGCGCCGCGAGTAAGAACGCACCTAGGGAATGCAATTACCGGGCAAATTTCATTACCGGTAAATTACCGACTTGAGTGAGGCAAAACCGGTTAACCGGTAAATTACCGGTAAATTAAATTTGGCTAATAAGTATCGTTATTTGACGTTTATTTATCGTAAAAATAAGCTATGATATAATATAAAGAGTTTTCATGTGCCGTAAATGCCGTAATTATCAGATTCTTTCATATTTAAAACTTGCTCAGTAGTATGAGGGCAAAAAACACAACTGAAAACGTTCCTTGGGGATTAGCAGGTAGGTTGGAGTTGTCCCCAGTTCTACAGAAACTAACTACAAGCCTACTTAGTATTCTAAAATAATAATTCACTAAATAGATGTTTCTACAGGCTTCAAGAGATGTGTATGTAACCATCAATTCCTAGGTCAAAAAGAGTTGGATAGAGAAAAGGTTAGTAATAGTAACAGTTCATTTTACCTACGAGCGTTCGCAAAAACGGTTTTATAACTTTTTCTAGGAGTGGAGCTCATGGGGGTTCCAAATTGTGGTATTGGTTTAGCGATTCATAAGGCTTTATCTGTTACCTTAGTTCTGCTGCGGATAGCCACATTTCTAATGCGATCACGCAGATAAACTCCCAGCATAGCTATCTTCATTGCTCTTTGGATGACTTCTAGCCTTCTATTGAGGCCCATAGTGAGCGACTACATTTCAGATGCCATATGTCATCACTGGCAACACACACTGGTCAAACCGAGCGGACAGAACTCGAACTGGACAGTCTCGTCGTTTACAACTCTGAGCGTAAAGCGTCCGATTGTAATGGGAGTTGGCACTACATCGGCATTTGACATGATCTTCGTCTTATCCATGTTCATCTTTAGACCGACTCGCTCGGAGATTTTACTGAGGTCATCGAGCATCGTACTAAAGTCCTCCATGGTCTCAGCCAAGACTACTAAATCTTCAGAAATCCGAAGGTGAGTGATGTACTCGTCGTTGAGTTCTTTCTCCAGTCCAGAGTCTTGAAATAATCCTCCAGTGCAGCGGTGAACAGATTGGGGAAATAACATCTCCTTGACTGACTCCCCGCTGCGGCAGAATAGGTTTTGCGTTCAAATCATGGAGTCAGACTGACAAAGTGCGTTTTCGTACAAACACTTCGATACTTCGATATAGCGGTAGTCAACCGCGCCGGCGGGCGGGTTGGCGCCACTGGAGTGACTAGTACAGCCCAGGTTTCGATCAAATCGAAGGCTTTCTCGTGGTTCGTGAACGCTAAACAGAGGGGCAGGTTATACTCCTCAGTCTTCAGTCTTCTGTATAACCTGACGGAGCGTATGGATGTGGTCTAAGGTGCTAAAGCCTCTCCAGGAACCGGCTTGTCCGGGAGGCTTGAAGTCATCTAGCTTGCGTACGAGACGATTTGTAATTACTCTCGAAAACGGTTTATAGACATGGCTCAGAAGTCAGATGGGTTGGTAGTTCTTCAGCAGGGTGTTGTCACCCTTTTTGAAGAAAAGCACCACCACACCTCTGTTCCTTGCCTTTTTCTCCCCCCCCAGTAAGACGAAGAGAGGTATTTCTTTGGATTGTTTTGATAAGTATACCTCTAAAGTATGTTAAATAAGGCGTCTCTATTGTACTTATTCAAACTGATCATTGTTCATATTTTATAGAACGGCACCGGGAACGTGTTTATATTTTAAGAAGCTTCTACAAACTATTGCATTAATTTGATCCTACATGAGCTAAGCTAAATACCACTAACAAGTTTATTCAATTTACATTTTTACATGATAAAAGGAGGGTTATTGAGGTATAAACATGACGATGAAGCATTAACAATCGTTGAAATGTTGTATTTTACTTATAATTTGTGTTCCGGTAAATTACCGGTTTTGATTTTAATTTACCGGTAATTTACCGGCCTCATATTTAGCCAATTTACCGGTTAACCGGTTAACCGGTTAACCGGTTTGCATTCCCTAAACGCACCGTACACTCGCATAGATAAGTCTCATAATCGAGCAACCGGTCAGGCCGATAGGCCTGAGTTTATTAAATTTATTTTTGCTATTTTTTTTTAAGTAGTTTTACCGCCCGCATTTAGTTAATAACAAGTCCGAGATAACAAGCAATAACCCGAGTATCACGCATTTATGTAGCCACGAGAATAACGGTGATTTTTCCAGGTAAAAATCTCCACAACGGGGGAGGAAGTGTGACGTACGAGCACGCCACAACGCAGCCGCCGCAGCGGCGCCGACGCACGGGGTCAACCGCGCGGGGAGCCGACCGACTCACCGCACCGCACCTCACCGCACCATACCCCGCCGGCCGTATATAAGAGCGCGCACCCGCCAGATCGCGGGAGTTTTGCTCGCGGCTTGCCGTGTGCTCAACTCTGCCCTCCACCCTTCTCCCGCTCCCTTTCCATGCGCCGCTTGGTCCGCCGAGTGCACTGCCGTGGAATTCCTTCCCCCTCCCCTTTCCATGCGCCGCTTGGTACGCCGAGTGCACTGCCGTGGAATCCCTTCCCGCTCCCTTTCCATGCGCCGCTTGGTCCGCCGAGTGCACTGCCGTGGAATTCCTTCCCCCTCCCCTTTCCATGCGCCGCTTGGTCCGCCGAGTGCACTGCCGTGGAATCCCTTCCCGCTCCCTTTCCATGCGCCGCTTGGTCCGCCGAGTGCACTGCCGTGGAATCCCTTCCCGCTCCCTTTCCATGCGCCGCTTGGTTCGCCGAGTGCACTGCCGTGGAATCCCTGACCGTCTCCCCCGCTCCCGTCTGGAGTCGCTTCCGTATCTCACCAACCCCGTAGCATAATCGACAGGCGACCGCGCCGCCCTCCGCGATTTAACATGAATCATAATTTAAGAGTTGCTATTTAAATAAAAGGGCATAAGACCCACTGTTGATATCTTGTGAAACGCTGGTATCATTTACCCTGCTCCCGAAAGGCTCCTCCCCGACTGAGTTATCTAGGAAACCCCCGAAAGCCCTTCAGGCAGGGGGATATGTGTGTGCAGCTCACCCTACACATCACATGTTTCTAGTGGGCGAACTGTAAGATCACCCAGGTGATCGTGCTGGAACATAAGTCTATCACGATCCCCTGGGTGATTTTAGTGGACAGAATTATATCCAGAAGGATACCCCATAAATTAATATTTCTCTTTCTGGGGTATCCTAATGGATATAATTTTGTCCACTAAAATCACCCAGGGGATCGTGCTGGATATGGTGTACAATGTACAAAAACAAGCCGAAATCAGCATGGCGGTTGTCACAGGCTGGTTGGATGCAAATTTTACTTACGTAAAACAGAATACTTATGCTTCCCTATTAACGCCAGGCAGAGAAAAGAAATAAAGAAAGAAAATATTTATTGTCACACAAACGGATACATAAGAAAAATAATATCTATCTATCTATCTATATAAGCCCTTTATCCTAAAGTTAATTATATTTTTTTGTTATTTATTGATTTTTGTAGATATATGTATGTTGTCTTGTGTTGTGCAAAATTGTCACACACTGGTACCCTAGAGATGGTAAGAGGAGTAGGGGAAGGCCATACAAGAGATAGGAGGACGAGCTCAAACTGACAGCTGGTCCAAACTGGAGAAGAGTCGCAAGAGAAGACAGCAATGGAAGGGGTTAGAGGAGGCCTTTGCCAAGAGGCACACTGAACTCAGAGACATGATATAAAAAATAAAATATATCTCTATATAAATGTAAAAATAAAATATACCTCTATATATATGTACTATATAGCTGTCAGTTTGAGCTCGTCCTCCTATCTCTTGTATGGCCTTCCCCTACTCCTCTTACCATCTCTAGGGTACCAGTGTGTGACAATTTTGCACCATTTTTCTTGATTGTAGCATGTGCCCTGTCCATCGCCATTTCAGTTGATCTATCTTAAAGAGTACATCTGTTACGCCTGTTTTCGCTCTTATAGCTGTATTCCTGTTTCTATCTTGCCGTACAAGAAAGATAAATACATTATGAGATAAAAAGATACAAGATTATTTGTGTGACAGAAGGAACGAACTCAGCATGTGCTATGACAGTCATTGTGGCTGTACAGCGCTGGTTTTCAGTTCGTCCCCTTCAGAGGTCAGCCAAGTGATGACTTTTCCATACGAGTGGATGTACAGAATGATGGGAGTAATTTTACCACCACCACCACCATTCACCACTCTCATCCACTAGTTATCACTCCATCCATCCATCTCACTTCTGAGCCATGTCTATAAGCTGTTTTCAAGAGTCATTACAAATCGTCTCGCACGCAGGCTTGATGACTTCCAGCCTCCCGAACAAGCCGGTTTCCGAAGAGGTTTTAGTACCGTAGACCACATTCATACGCTCCGTCAGGTTATACAGAAGACTGAGGAGTATAACCTTTTTTTTGACGGAGTGGAAAAACTCACACCCTCCAGCCATCTCTATTTAAAGAAAAGGGGGAAGGAGTCTACCCACTAAAACCACTCCGGCATTTCCGTCTCTTTCATTAAAGCGCCATGGGATCGCGAACATGCCTCTCTGTTTAGCGTTCATAGACTGCGAGAAAGCATTCGATTCGAGCGAAACCTGGGCTGTACTACAGTCTCTCCAGGCGGTGCCAAGTCGACTGCCGTTATATTCAAGTAGGTACTAAAGTGTTTGTACGATAATGCCACTATGTCAGTCCGACTCCAGGATCGGAGCTCGAAGTCCGCTGGATGCGGGTGGCGCAGGACCGGTCATTGTGGCACTTTTTGGGGGAGGCCTATGTCCAGTAGTGGACGTTTTTCGGCTGATATGATGATGATGATGATTATACTTATGATGATGATTACTCAACTGTTAACTTTACATATCAAGTTATCTAGGTAAACCTGTAATTGGCCATACTACTGTGTATTATATTATAAGTTACATACTTTGTATCGCTGTTGGTTTTCTGAATAAATAATAATAAATAATAATAATACTTACAAAAATACAATCTAAAATAATACATATTACTTTAAGACATGTTAATAGTGATATTTACATACATATTACTTTAAGATATGTTAACAGTAATATTTACATACATATTTATTTAAGCTATGTTTATACTAACAATCTTATCCCCTTGTAATTCTTATTGATGTCCACTGTACGAGTTGTTATTTATACCACAATTCACTCGAAATGCTCCAACAGCTTTTATTTCACGACCGTTTCATTTTATATCGAAATAACTAAATATTCATGTTAGTTTTCAGTAACTGAAATTGGGCTAGCAAAAACCAATAATGCCAGTTGCCGTGGTAAATTCACCATTTTGAGCTTGATTTAATTTGTTAGCGAATACGAGGCATCGAGTTCGCGCAACTGAAAACACAATATCGTTCCAATCTACAGCATTTCAAAATACGTAATGATAATGACACCTAAATCGAAAACCGTTTCGATATATGTTAACAGAATAATAGTATTTCTTGCAACTGTTGTATAAGAAGGGTCTTAAAACGCGAGTGACGTGGCGTGGTTTGCGTTGCTATGCGAGCCTTCGCGAGCGTTATAAGACTAGTTATACACCGTTGCATATTATGCTTTTTCTATGACAAATTTTAAATAAATATATTTCTTTCGACCTTCCATGCAGTAAGTTTTCCATTAGTTCACTACTCACTCAATTTCTTAAGGAGTGCAGTTATTTTCTTCTTTGTTTTTTCCATTGTAAAAGGAACGTGCACTTTTTTAGTCACACACGAATACAATCTCAATAAGTAATAACTTATAGATATCATCTTTCGTTTTTCCATTTTTGAATTGTAGTCTTGCTGGCAAATCAGAAATATGACGCCTCTTGTTTATGGTCTGTTATGTTTTAATTCAATTATTTATTTATTTCGGACTAATGTCCATAAATTGTTAGCATACAATCACGAATTATCAACGATAAGGTAAGCCATCCGTGTGCGATAAAGTGGTGTCAGATTTGTGGCCACTTCTAGGTAAAAGGCCGTCCACCAGCTCGATGGATGGACGATATTAAGAAGATCACTGGTCACTTATGGATAAGACTAGCTCAGGATTGGGATGGGTGGTGCACTCGAAGATAGATTTATGCTCAGCAGAGGGCGACGGGCTGAAAATGATGATGATGATACTGCGATAAAGTGTATTTGTATTGGCATCATCCTCATAGCGTTATTCCCGGTTGTGCCCTAAGGGCCTATGCAGACTGCACCCTTTTCATGTCACGTCACGCCAAAGTGTATTTGTATTGTATGGTCCATTCATTGAACGGCTCTAATTTCTCTGGCCTGGGCCGTTTCGGAATAGTTCCAAAAACTACATTTATCTATGATTTTTATAGCCGCATTAAACTTTTTAGCATTGGACAGTGCCGCTGCAGTCGATTAGTTCTGCGGAATAAGCGGTAAATTGCTAGGACGTGCGGGCTAAATCAGATTGCGAATTTAACTTTTGAGCATTCTGAATTGAATATAATTAATTACTGTTCTAAAATATATATCGTTTAGCTCTGAAACAATTATGTATATAATATGTTTATTAGTGAACTAAATATACTTGTTTTATCGTAAAGCTAATCATTTTGCGTTGATGTTGTTGTATTTATGGGGCTGAGCTGCAGGCTGCCAACGGCTCACAGGCGATGATAGCGCGGCCACCAGATATGGATATAATAAGCGGTCCCCAATGAGCCGTGTCACGGATATCAGGATGTGGCCTACCTTTTAAATATCTCAATAAACATAATACTTATAATATTAATTAATAATGTATTATTAAACACATCAATATCATGTTCTCTCAACCGCCCGTTAAGGGTTCTGCCCGCGCGAATAAGGGTAGACGACGATATATTTAAGTTGGCTTTGGCACAGCTAAGGGCTGTGAAGCTGCTATACATGCAACTCGTTCTTTTGCGTTAATACATGAAAACACAGATAATATCATAGTCAAACTCGATCTAAACAACGCTTTCAATTGCGCCGAGAGAGACACTATACTGAAGGAGGTACTAGATCTTGTGCTGCGCCTCTACCCTTTTTTATATCAATGTTATTCAGATACAACCAACTTATATATTAAAGAAAATTTTATCTTGTCACAAGTAGGAGCACAACAGGGCGACCCCTTGGGTCCTCTGATTTTCTGTCTTGCTATAAACAAAGCCATTTCTGATTTAAGTTCCACACTAAACATCTGGTACCTGGACGATGGCACCATCGGTGGTAGGCCAGAAACGATACTTGAAGATTTGAAAAAAACTCATTCCAACTTTAAAAAAATTGGGATTAGAATAAACCCACAGAAGTGTGAGCTCTTAACATGCGGGCCTATTGCAAATTCAACGTTATTAAATCTAGAAACTTTGTTACCGGGCATAAAATCTGTCGACAAATCCTCCTTTTCTTTATTAGGTGCACCCATTTTCACCGATGGTGTCAGCGAAGCCCTACAAATTAAAAAACAAGCACTCATAACAGCACGAAGCCACTTGGTGAATTTGTCGTCCCACGTTTCATTGACATTATTACGCAATTGTTTCGCAACACCCAGAATGACATATTTACTCAGAACTTCTCCATCGTGGTTATTCGTTAATGAAGCGAGGGACATTTGTAACGATTCAACCTCATAAATTGGCTGTCTTTTATGTTTTTGTATTCTGAACTTAAATTAACCCCTATCTGAAAGCTGAAGCTCCTGAGAAGCTTCTAGTCGTCTGAAAATTGAATCCTACCTGAAGGAAAAGCTATTGAATAAAATTAAACAGATAGTAAGCGAGAAAATAAATCATTTATTTACCATAGAAATATCAAATTAATTTTGTTTGTTTTGAAGCTAAAGAACCTTTGACTAATTAATCCAGTAAAATCAAGACTCGATTGTACTAGATATCCACTTTGTTCCTATAAATACTAACTCGTACCAAAGCGAATAGAAAAACCGAGTTAGTTCCGGCCGATCCTACTAGAAAGGTTGGGTTTTATTCTAGTCTAGGTAAATCTATCCTACAGCTACAGAATCTCTCGTTATTTATGTTAAAGTAATCGAGCTTGAGTACTTTAACAGACCAAATCATCTCCTAGGATATTGCCGGACGGAAAGAGATTCGGTCAAATAAAAAACCGTCCGACTCCAGGCCTACAATGCCGTAATCTAACCTAGAATTTATTATCTCTGGAACCTAACCTCGAAGACCTATTTAGACCTAAGCTATACGTGATTCGCGCTGGTGAAGTGGCTTGGCGTGTGATTTCGTCTAGTGGTTAGGCCCCGCGTTGTGTGAGTAGAACCAGGCCCTTTTCGAGAAGTATGAAGTTTGTATTTCTATAAAGGGAAACAGTTACACGTTAATTGAAGTTGTACATTAACCCCATTTTAGTAGAACCTATAACTTAAGTAAGACAATTATACCAGGTTCCTTAGAATTAATTTACAATTCTGTAGTTTCATTAAGTGATGCACAACTATGGAGGCTAAAGTGGGCATAAATTCCTTGTTATACTAAGTTGTAGGTGTGGTATAGATGTGGTAGGTGACGCCCTTTAAACAGACTCGCAATACAATAGTGGTCAACTTGTGTTGGCCATGATGGGATCTCTATTGATGATGATGCGATGACATAATAATGAAAATAATCGTGAAGAAGTCAAGATATTGATGATGATGCGATGATATAATAACGAAAATAATCGTATGTCAAGATATTGATGATGATGCGATGATATAACGAAAATAATCGTATGTCAAGATATTGATGATGATGCGATGATATAACGAAAATAATCGTATGTCAAGATATTGATGATGATGCGATGATATAACGAAAATAATCGTATGTCAAGATATTGATGATGATGCGATGATATAACGAAAATAATCGTATGTCAAGATATTGATGATGATGCGATGATATAACGAAAATAATCGTATGTCAAGATATTGATGATGATGCGATGATAGTCTATTGAAATAGAATATTAGTACATGTTTTACTTCCAGGTACATGAATGACGCAATGTCTAGTATAATATCGATTCTCCCTAACGATGAATCTTAGAGTTGTTAGCGAACTGTAGCGCTCGCCTCTCGCTCGCTCGCGGCTGCTCGTACTCGCTAGTAATCCCACCTCATCTGTTGATTCCGCCTACCCTATCGTTATTTCTATCAAATCTAATACCAATTAGTACTGACTTTTCCTAAGCAATTTATAATACAATTCATCCCCAAAATATCTCAATGGATGTAACACAATGTCTTAGCAACCAATCTCACCCAATCAACTCAAAGGCACTTTATAGTCGGAACAATGTTAAATATACGACAATGCACAGTTGAACTGACGAATGATAATTAATTACCAACCCACTGCGATACTTTTGTTGAGATCCCGATAATAACGACCCCACCTAAGAAGATACCTACTTAATTATTGACTAACGTCAATAACGAAAATAAGCGAAAGTGTTGGATTCCCTTGTAAAATCAACATAGCTAGCTTCACGGTAAGAAGCTTCGGTTAAAGCAAAACGACGGCTTAGCCAGCGAAACTCTTCAGTTTGCAAGACTGAAAGGTCTCACCAACCTTACCTTCGTTGACACATCCGTGACGGAGGCCTAAGCGCGATCATCATCTCTACTGACTAAGAAACCCCTTAACGGGCGAATTCTCGTATTGGTCAGGGTCGTCAATGTGCTCTTTGGATATGGTTGTCCACAACGCTAAGCTCTCGGCCACAGGTGTACATAACTAATTTACTACGCTAGATTCATTCATTCAAGGAATTCCACACAATATATCTATAAGTACATCTGATTACTTCATAAACCAACACAACCGTAACCCTTGTTAAGAGGGTTGTTAGAACTAAGACAGCAGCTCGACCAGTGAGGTCCCTCAATTTGCAAGATTGAAGACTCTCAGCCACTCACTCTGTCTACACATCTTTGACTGGCGCTCTAGTGCGGGCACATCTCTGCTGACTAAGAAGCCCCTTTCGGGAGAATTCTCGTGTGGCCAGGGTCGTCAATGTGCCCTGTGGATATGGTTGTCTCGACACCGAGCACACAGCCACGAGTGTATATAACTACTTTATTCAGTTGCGTTAATCTAGTAAAGTAACCACCCATCAGCACCTATACTAACCACCGGATATTAATATGAACTTGTGGTAATATTTGTCGCTTATCCGCATCTTAACAATCTATCCTCATAGTGTAACGCGTACCACGGACCGAGTCAATTGCTATAGCTAGGTTGTCGTATAATAATTGATCACTTTATCTCGTGGCGCGCACGGAACCCAATCATATCGCAGTGACAAATCAACTAGTAATATATATGTAGAACAAAACAACATTCCTGTAATATCGTCAGTTATTTAACCAATGACCTAGATCCGTTCATAACCTATACATAAACCGCTCGTACTTTATCTAGCATATTCCCCAAACTATATACAGTAGAACTAGATTTCGATACACAAATTCAAGTATGATAACGTTGAAATGGTTAGATAATAGCCCAAAAACAAATTAATAAGTTTCAGAATCATTCAATACAGTGATTATAAAGGTCACTCACCAGATTTTAATTTCTTAATAGTGGGACACGTACCCAACGCCTCTCTGGTTCCCAGGGCTCCTGCCCTTCTGATCTCCCTCGACGCTCGTAACAAGCCAGCTCCTCCGCCATAAATAAATTACAACATAATATTAGCACATATTTTAATAAAGATTTCCCTCATTTGTACCTACAACTAACCACTAGATACTGGTATACAATTAGGAATTATTTACCATTGGACCGTTCCTTAGCGAACATTCATGTACTATAAATAGTCGTGTTCACTTCACTTCATGGGAGTATACGGAATTCTAATATGATGATGTCTTAAGCGCATTTATTAGGTGATAAACCTATTAGACCGCCACATATTCAAAATACACACGTGATCATATAAGATCATATCAGTTCACGAGCAGAAAGATATTGCCTAAATATTAATCACTCAATTCAAGACAATGTGCGCACAAGATAATTACTCCCTAAGAAATTCCAGAATTCACTATGATTAGTCACACTTTAAAATAAAATATTCAATCTCACCAGACGATCGCAAAGGCATTTGCGACCTTACCAAACTCTAATTCCTCTCAGCAACAGCCGTAATGCAGCCCAGCGGTGACCAGCCTTGCTCCGCCTCGAAGTAGTACGCGCCCAGAGGTCAGCCTAGCCTGGCCGCCTTTGCCTTCTGCAGCGTGATCTCGCTTCGACGTCCCATAGAAAAGTGAAACGCTCCTCAGCCCGCCGGGGTATTTATAGCCAACACAAACACGATCACGCCACTAATCCGACTCCTCATCTGAAAATATACCTTAACAAAAGGGTATAAGGCCCATTTTCCAGGGAGCGTTCCTCGCCCCACAGTGCCGATCGATAAGCACTTTTCTCGACTTCGCGGGTAGAATATTTCTGCAGGCCGCGCGTCCGTCCACGCGTTTTCTTGCTGGCCAGCGATCCATTCCTGCAATTAACCTAAGTAGTCTAATTTATGAATCCATAAATCTAGATCTAGCACACATTAAATGATACACTAATCCAACAATACTGAATTAGTATGCTGAAGTATATTTTAAACCAATTATTTAGGACGAAACGCGAGTTTTCTACACTTTTAATTGTCTTGATTTTAGCCTAGAATAGCATCTAACGCAATTTATATCTAACTTATTTACATACATAATTAACAGGATGATAACGAATGAAAGCTTCAATCCCTTCATATTTGGACCTGAAACCCACAACGCTAACATCTATCAATTTAAAAGAGTAATTCCGCCCTTAGATACTATTGAGTCTGAGAGCGGAGCTCTCGGATCGTCTCAATCTGCCCCATGATCATGCACAGCGAGAAATCTACGATTTTGAGCGAAGCATTATCACAATCTAAAACATACCTAAGCAATAAACAAGGAATTGCGACCTATTAATGGTGAATCTTTAAAATAACTTTGAGTAGATAATTTCGTTAACCTACTGTCTTTATACCAAATTTAAATATAATATTACTCTAACTGAAGGCTAGATTTGTTAGCTGTGTCTATTTACATAACTCTCCCAATTAATTCTGACCAATAATCTATGATTATAATTTGCAAAAAATGCCAACCCCATAACTCGGGAAGTTTCAATTCGTTGATATATCGATCTCTCCAACAAGTGTATTTTAGGCGTGTGAATGTTTAACCACTACGTTTGCTTGGTGATGGACGTTGAAGAATAGCCCCTGTATCACCTTGTGCCTCCAGTCACCTTCTGGCTTCCGTCAGCACAAGTTTAGCCACATATCTCGGCTGATGACACACATACCCATCCCTACGGTACCACCTTGAGTCCACAGATGCCCCCTGGCCACCACAAACTCAAGTTTAGCCACATATCTCGGCTGGCAATACAAACCCCTATACTGCATCACCTTGCACCTCCAGTTGCCTTCTGGCTTCCGTCAGTACAAGTTAGGCCACATATCTCGGCCGATGACACAATATAATTATCTTCTAGCTTCACCTTGAGCCCACAGATGCCCCCTGGCCACTACAAACTCAAGTTAGACCACATATCTCGGTCGGCGCCGCTAGAAAACTTCCCCAGAATACTCCCATTCGCACAAAGTACTAGGTTGTGAGCCTAATAGATCCTAATGACCACGATGTTGCACTAACACCCCGAACCCTCAGATACCTTCTGGCTACCAAGGATCCAGGTTCGACCACATATCTCGGTTTATGTTATTACAATAACTCCCCATGCGAACAGCAGAACACTGAGTACAAAGATAACCACCAAGCAAACCCAGTGGAGAATGTTTCTTCTTGACTAGGATATCCGACTTCAGACTGTATTCCACACTAGAGGCAAACTGTTCATAAACTACTGGGTTAATTTTGCATTAATCCCTTCAATGTCCTGACAGCACCATCAAACCATTAACGATAGTGATAATACTGACAAAACATCAAACAAACTTTAACTTTAATCGTCGTTCGCGATGATACTCTATCTCTATACCGAACGTGACCCAGTCGCACACAGTAACATTCATCAACCCCGTGGGGTCTCTAGGAAGTGCCTTGACATCCTATAGAGAATCCGACTACATGCGTCCAAGCCCCACCCAGCTTTACTGTAGAAATGTCGTAACTACTATAAAATACGTTTGCATTACTCAAATACAAAATGCAACACTTCACCATCGTGTAAGAATAACAGCCTTACTAAATTTAATTTCAACAAACCATGTTCATTGAACCCTTGCAAGATTGTAATCTTGACATTGCAAATTACTTAACATATAATAGGAAATTCCTGATAAATTCCCAGTAATGGAAGTTAAAATATTATTACTTAAGTTTCAGAATGAATGTTCGTTGACAAATCATCCCGAAGAATATGGTGTCGGAAGTATCCTTGCCACGAAGAGATGTGTAGGACGAAGATAAGACTAGCTTAGCCTTTCAGCTTAGCTTCTGTAGAGTATAGTGTCGCCACAGTTAGTCACACAAGGACCTTGTCATTTTATGACTTTAACCTAACCAAACTATAACTGCGGAAACACCGGTGTAAAATGGTTTGGAGAGATCAATCAGTACCAACAAACCTAGGTTGCACTGCGAACTCCGACCAGTCGGTAAAAGCCCATTGTTATCATACAATCACACTTTCAGCACTACCTCTCACGTGGACTCATACATCTCTTAACTCAACGAACACACACATATACCCTCCCAACCTAATTAATCCCCTTGCCCTAAACACGACTTAGACCAACTAAACGGAATCCGACAGTACAACCACATTAATGATATATAATGTTCTTCCCAAGTTATATGCTATGAGAATTTACATTTACTTTATAAGACGAGAAAATTATGATATGAAGAGTAGAACAAAGTGATAATATAATATTACTACTTTACTTATTTTGCAAAACAAAATTTTACTGCTTTAATTGATCCGCACAGCCCTATTCGCACACAGCCAACTAACCTGCCCTTCATATGTTTGAAGATTATAAAAGACAGTAAGTCAAACTTAATTAACCCTCCTAGAGTAACCCGTAAATATGAAAATTTTAAGCCATATCCCATTTACCATTTACCTATCAGTCATTAATTAAATAACTGCCCCCCATTCTCACAACTTAAATAATTTTATAGTTGGATCTCAAATTTTCGTAATACTATAATTTATGTAGTAAATACCAGATAAATTGCAATACATAATTCATAAGTTTAAAATTAGTCTTACGCCAATACCATATATTGTGCAAACGTAAGATTCGCCGGTTACTAAATGAAGATTACACCCATTAGGACCCACATAAATTTAACGCCTGATGTCAATATTGTATTGACAAACGCATCATACATCTTAAGATATACCTGTAATAAATGGATTATTTCATGTAAATATTTAACGTTGTTTATGCACTACCTAGCGCATAACATGTGGACAAAATATATAACCATATTCCATGCTTGAGATAAATTTAAGCCGGAATAATTATAACTGCGTAAGGTCCTAACCACTAGACGATCACAGCCCCATATCCTTCCCTTTATTATGAACTCCATCTCTTCGTCCTCATAAGATACCTGTAAGTTTCAATAATTAGTATTCAATCGATGCTTGAAATTCCGCTCCCGCAACTGCAACTGCCGTCACGCTGTCATAACACCGTCGCCTTTACCCCACATCTGTATCGTAATTCAAAATATACAATCACAAGCTAATCGAATACGGTAGCTGCGACCTCTTCTTCTCCAAAGCCGACCCTGCCCTATTGAACTCCAAATTTAGCCCCAAAATTCGAAATCTGCATCCGTGCATTACTCGAAAATGATACTCGCGCCGATTTTTTCTTTCAAAAATTTTATCAGCCATCCTGGATTCCAAACTTATCTTAAATCTAGAACCTGCATTCCCGTATAACTTGAAAATGATACCCGTCAGGAATCCCTTAAAACCAAGATGAGCCGCGATCTAAAATTTCAACTTAAGTATCTAAAATTTGACACGCACGACAACAGGTTATCTGATTCCCCCTTTATACCTATGAGACGTCAATCCGCCGTATACCTACTTTCTCCGAAAGGAAGGGATGACAAGAACAAAATTAAAATTTCCCGCCAACTCAAAAAAAAGAATTATAAATTTATACCATCTAGTACTTAATTTATCAGTCATTCCTGTCCCGTTATCCTGTAACTTATTTTACGTCATCCTAAAAGGTCACGTACAAATATCTCTAGACTCCGCAATTCGTAACAACTAAATATTGGGATATAACCGCTAGTACTCTTTGGGGGAGTCCTGTCTAACAGTAGCTGTCTACCGGCTAATATGATGACGATGGTAACGATGACTCAGCGCTGCGGGTATAGATCTACTTTCGCTAGTGGTGAAAGGTGAGGTGAGGTGAGGTGCTTCCCTAGTACGCCCAGAATAACAGCCCAGCTGATAGCGAGACAATCCGGCGGTCATTGCGCCAACCTTGATATTCGCCAATGCAGATCGACTCGACTCAAATCGATTTATTGCTTACAGCCAGTATAACTTGGTCCCTAACCTCTCAATATCAATAAAAGACCAGGGGTCAGTGCTAATTTTGCCACCCCCCACGCGGCGATCTCGAATCTACCTTAATAGCTACCGGTATAATCTATCGTGAACTACATCTTTGACAATTTATTGACTTAGGAATATTTCTGACGACAAATATTACGCATTAAAAATACCTAAATTCCCATACTACAACCAACCATTTTGTTAATATTTTATAACAAGTACCTAATTTGTTGTTGAACAACCTATATAGGCGCCTTTAATTAACGTCCAACCTGTTTTAAAGAAGTAAAATACAACCCATCTGAGAGCCCTCCCCTTTTTGAAAGTCGGTTAACCTTATCGACGCACGACCTCCCGTGAGCGCACACTATAGATACGCCTTACGATCTCGACCACATAATATCTTATTTACAAACTTACAAGTTGCCTATTCTATTCTAGTTTTAAGCACGGAATCAAGCATAAAGTACTAAATTTCCCCTTTTTTTTTATATCTAGTGTGAAACGAACAACGCGAAGTACTTACGGTTTCATTCGCGCGATTTGAACCAGCGGTGAGTGGATCGCGTAACTATTCTTAACACAGACTATAACTTTACTTATTCTACTTTTTATTATTTATTTTTTGATATTAATCGTCTAAGATGTTAACTAAAATTGTGGTAGTACCCTTGCAAAGCTATCATACCGAATGGATTAAAGACAACCGACTACGCTAATCCTCCCGCGATACAAGCGATAATGGCCCTACAAACGATAATGTACACCCAACATAATGCGCGACTCAATTTCAATGGGATGTCTACAAATTTTGGTATGAATACAAACACTTACTAGGATTTCTCATTTGGATATAATGTAGTATCAGAGTATTTTATAATCACAATGCTAACCCCAATTACAAAAGGCCCCTTATAAATCGACGCGAATTCTGACATTGGTAGGACCTGTTAATCACATTTATAGTTTAATAACTTTAAGCGCAGGGAAATTAATCATTAGATTTATCAACTAGACACAACGTACTGGCAAGGTCTATCTAATAAAAGGTCCTAGTTTAATGTTAGTAGGCAAGGAAAATCCGTCTAAGTAAATATGAACTCTCTTGTCAAAAAAAATTTAACATAATTCCCAATACCTCACTTGCCTGATACACAGTTTATAAATGTAAGATGCTCTTGTAACGCGTAAATGATTTGACTCGAAACCGAATTAACCCCTTCATTCCGCCACCGTATTCCACATGACAAAACCCCATTAGAATTAAATTACCACCTCTAAGTAAGCTCAGGCTTTATATATTCACAACTCCTAATTTTTCCTAAACCGTAACAACCGTTTAAACACGCCACTTGGCCGTACATTAAAGCCTCACCACAGATCTTAACCCAAATCAGCAAATGTCAAATTCCCGCGGCCTCGCTAGACAAATTTTGTAAACAACATTCGTCGTAATTAATCAAATAATTTAATAACTAGTGTCTAGATTGCTATTATTTGAAGGAATAAATTGCTCCAGTTACGCCTGACTGGTATAGTGCAACAACGAGTGTTTTGCCTCCTATTTTGGCCTTTTCCAACGTATCATAATACGAGCATTATTCAGTGTTGTGCATTAGAATGTATACTTAGTTAGTTTTAAGGTGAAGCTAGTGAAACCATGAATTCTGCTACTGGGAACTCAACTAGTGGGTGTCATGTCAATCAACCGTAAGTAATTTATACCTTCTTCCTTTAAAATCTTCCCATTTTAAACCATAAGGCCTATTTTAATCCAGCACTGAATTCAGTAAAGGTACTAAACTCTTTTAAACGGTTACGAAAGAACGGAAAGCAACCGCGATCTTACTCATGCGACAGTTAATCCATCGGCCGACTACTTATTTCTTACATGGATGAGAGAAATATCACTTGCGTTCGTCGCTAGTATCAAAATATCCCCGCCACGGGTCGGATTAATTTTCCTACGTGACCAATATCTGACCTATTTTGCGCTAGTTTTGTAACCGAACTTGGAAATATGCCCTAATACGAATATCGTTTATAAACAACCATACGTTCTGTTCAATAAACCTACGCGAGTGCCTCGATGATAATTTTATGCATCCGTAAAATTATACCGCAGACCCTTAAATAATACCTAATTACAACCTCTTACATTAACTGATAAGTCATTTTTGTCATAGGTACTTCATGGAAAAAAAATAGACGGACCCTATGTCGTAGACAAATACACAATTTGATGAATACCTAAATCGCATAATGTTAAAACTATAAACGCCTAAATATATAAGTATCCCCAATTACCCTTAACTTACTCCAAACATTGTAAAATTCGTTCAATTTAATAACCAAAGGTTTAAAAGGTAGTAGCCCACAATATTGTTAGTAAAGCAAAAATAAAAAAACACAAAAAGATTTTTCCGTACCGGGGATCGAACCCGGACGCTCGCGATTCATAGCCCGCCGGACAAACCAATCGTCCAGTGCGCTATTAAGATAAGTTGCGAAATTAACGACCCATTTCGAAATTCACATTACCTCAACAATGACGAGAGAGGTGGAACAGTTAGTTTACATACTCCAGTATCACATACTAAGGTAACCAATTTAAAGTGCCATGCGATATATACGACTCCTGCCTTAAGGTACATAATACTAATAACACGTGCACAACTTGGTATTACTAATATAATTTCTCCGAATTGCCCTGTTACCATATAATGTAAACATGGCGAATATCTTTCGTAACCTGATGTGAACCGGTACATATATGGTATTTGTCTGACAAGCTCTAATCTTTCGGTATCAGACTGGGACAACTATCCATCTTATACTTGACAAATTCTGAAACCATTGTTTAAAATACGTATGTAATAAATTTTACTATCAACGTAACTATCAATGAATTGATCCGTACTATATTTACTTACTATACCTACCTACATTTAAATTGCATTCAACCCTATTGATAGAACCCATGACTTTAACACTACCTTATTAATAATTAAGTGCGTTGCGGTTAATCAATTTCATGCCCTACACACATTGTCTTACGATTCTAAGCCTTCTGCCCCCCTTTCTTAGAGCTGAATCTCCCGTGAGATTCGGAAATCCCTATCAGCGAAGTCTTTCGCCTCAGACCCTGAGTATCAAAGTTATTCGCTAACTAATAATGTCGTACCGTAGATCACGCGTGCTTGGTTTTGCATATATATATATGAAAACCTAACTTGACTGGAATTATAATTAATTATTTAAATTATTCTGAAACTTCACAAACCCCGCTCTATAATTATGACTCATGAAGTAACTAAACCAGACAGACGGATTTCGGAATATCCTTATTCAATGAATTCGTTTTATTTCATTCGCTTGCCAACACGTGTTACCTTTTTTATTTTATTTTTTTATTTATTTTATTTATTTATTTCAGTACAGCAACTATTTTTACAGGTTGACCTAATACAATAGCGCCTTAATCTTATATCTATATATATATCTATTATTACTTACTTACTTATTTTCTAATTCGAACGTTCGTAAGTACGTTAGCGTTAATTAAGCTACTGATTACAATGAAATTCGCTATACCTACAGTGTGTGATGGGTCTAAAACTTTATTTCGCTAAGTTTTGTAAGGCGCAATTTATCTATTATCTTTTTCATTACATTGTACCTACGTAAACCCGCGTGACGCTTTAAGGTACTTAACATACCTATTAGAGTTGACCAATATAAAATATGTAGGCTCTAACTAGCTTATACTTAGCCCGCAACCTCCACAAAGCTAATTTTGTCGCATACTATTTCTATATATTTAATTCGCCGATATCAATTCCGGCCCGTGAGAAAAACCACCTCAAAAGTTAAGCAACTATATTATTACCTAGTTATTAGAAATAATTTACACTATGCCATTATCATAAAGTTACTATCAATATTAACGCATCTAACTGGCTACATTATTTTCCGTGTCAAAATATTTTACGTGCGACGCGCTTTATTTAAGACCGACCTTAATGCATTACATAAATATTTATCCTATGATCCTAAAACTGTTCACCCATTCCACCAAATTATAAGCGAACGCGACATATAGTTAATTAATATTACTCCTTTATCATCGAATTAAACAACAATTTCCCGCCAAAAATCTTTATGATTACTGGCGCCGCGACGTCGCTAGATTCCAAAATGGCCGCCCGGACCTAAGTTCGATGTTTAAAATTGTTTTAGTTTGCGCGCGGGCTTCAACGAGCCGAATTCTCGCATATTTAGGCCTATTATTTAATCAGTTTAAAGTGTTTACTGTGGTTTAGTGTGTATTCAAACATATATAGACAATACTTAGTAGCGATCGATTTAACGTAAACGCCGAGAATTGGATTCAATTTGACTAGGTCAACTAGCTAGGTATAACGCGTACCTACTTTTCTCCCCTAGCTTACGAAAGTTACCTATAACTCTAACCCCTATTATGTGATGAGTTCTTAAGTAAGTTCCTAAGTCCTTGGTACTATAATCATCCACCGGTACTTTCCTAACCACTATTTAACGAATAATTGCCCAACCGCGGGACAGATGTCAATGACCTCAACACTATTCTTGCGAACTCGAATGCAACAATTGAATATGAAGGATGAAATAATCGTAGTTAAATACATAAGATGCTAATATAACAAAATACTATCTTGAGGTTATCTAGATCCGTTTTATTTTATTTTTATTTTATTTTGGAATAAAAGCATTATACCTAAACTTTATTATAACTACTACCGCAACCGCCTGATGTATATGGAACCTACTTAATTGTGCTATGGCATTGGCAGATTGTAAGGCCATTCCGCATAACATTCCTGCCCCCCTTTTATACAAATTACGCGTAGGCACTACTTTGACACGACTGTCCGATGAAAAGAGTGTTTAGGTACTGTTACGTTGTTGGAGACACCGCGAGACACCCCGCGACACAGCGCCGCGACACGGTGTCGATACCGTGTCTAATGGGATCGCACCCCGCGCCCGCAAAGGACAGACGCTATCCAACCGCGCTCAAGCGCACATCGTACTTTTTTGTAATTTTTTATATGGTTAATTAAAGCCAATTGAAGTTTAAAACCTTGTCATATTATTGAAGAAGACCCGAAGAATCATCAACATTTATGGCGACCGTGTGACAGGACAGAAAGGCCCTGCAATCTTCCGATTCTTTGGATGCTCCTTCAGTACAAAGCAAAGAGAGGACGGCGCGAAGAACTGGACTCCTGACTGCAGTTCTACAAATATCAGGGGAGTGCCATTCCTTTTCATTCCATTAATTCCTAGTGTTCCAACTTCCTTTCCAGAGAAAGTCTCAACTAAACGAGTACCGTTGTGGTTTTTGCATATGGCACGGCACGTGCACGTGGCAGTTGGCACTAGTAGCTTAGCATTGCATTTTAATGTGTCCAACTAGGTAAATAAAGTCTAAGTCTAATGGATATAGATAGCGTTCTCATATATTGAATTTAATTGCGAAATAAGTAACATACCTAATTTAGTTAATCGAAAATATCCCTAGATATAATATCAGAATTGATTCCCCTTGATCTCATTTATAGCCAGCTAGCAATCAGAAATATAAAACTGCAGCATTGGTGCATAGGTATTTATTGCACTCGCCGATTATTCCAGATTTGCGTAAACAAGTCGAGCGGCCGGAGGGCTGTTGCCACCCGCGGAGAACAAAAGATCACGCGCATCGGCCACTCGATCGGCGTGTTAGCACATCATTAAGCCTATGAAGACGTGGGTTTGAATCTGAACTACTTACAAGTTTTGCCGAATTAAACGGTATTTATAACATTTTATTACTACTCGTTCATTAATTACGATGTCTGACACAGAGTTAAAAGAGTTATTAAAAAAGCGTAGTGTAATTAAAGGGAAAGTAACTGTTTTTAGAAATAAGTATGCGGAATATGTAAACCAGAAAGATATCACGCTGAGCAAAATTAATGAGTTAAACATAAGGTTGGGCAGATTTGAAATCGTGTTTACTGAATTTGATGCAGTGCGGGACCAAATTGAGTTATTAACTGAAAGTGACCAGCTGACAGAAAACATACAGATTGAAAACGAATTCATTCAGCTGATTAATTGCGCACAAGAATTTATCGAAAAAAATAAACAAATATTTAGTGATGCTGACGATAAGAGTGTTTGTAGCCAATCAAGCCAACAGATAAATGTTAGATTGCCTCAAATACAGTTGCCCTCGTATGATGGTAACTATAGCAAATGGCTTGAATTTAGGGATACATATACTTCTATCGTGCATAATAACAGTTCACTGAATGAGATAAACAAGTTTCATTACCTACGCACCTCTCTTGAGGGCAGCGCCGCACTTGTAATAAAATCATTAGAAATATCTGCCTCCAACTATGCCGTAGCTTGGAAACTAATATGTGATAGATATGATAATAAGCGACAGTTGATTCACAACCATTTACAGTCCTTATTCCATATGGAGGCTTTGACAAAAGAGTCGGATAAAGCTTTGAGGAACTTAATTGATGACGTAGCAAGAAATTTACGAGCACTGGAGACCCTCGGCGAGAAAGTGGACTGCTGGGACACTCTAGTTGTTTTCCTTTGTTCCTCCAAGCTTGATCCGATCACATTAAGAATATGGGAGGAAAAGAGAATCAGTTTCGAAGACTCGCCGAAGCTCTCTGATTTTACAGAGTTTCTTCGTTGCAGAGCCGATGTGCTGGAGTCGTTGGCTAGAAGTGGTGGCAGTCACGTTGATAAACCTGAAAAAATATACCAAAAAAGATTAGATAAAGCACAAAAAACATTTGTAGCCGCTGTTTCTAAACCAACGACGACCAACTTACCTCAGGTATGCTGCTTGATATGCAAGGGTGACCACCGTGTTTACACTTGCAGTAAATTTCTCGAAATGACTCCTGAAATGCGAAGTAATGAGATATATAAATTAAAAGTATGTGCAGTGTGTTTTCGAGGTGGTCATCGCGCATATCAGTGCCGAGCAAATCCATGCAAAATATGTGGATATAAACATAACTCATTATTACATCGACCGTACGTGCCTAATAATAGCCAGGTACCTACTACGTCGCAGGCGAATAACTCGCCGCAAAGTGATAGCCATAGTAAAAATGCTTGCCCGGTTTCATTGTCTTCCTGTGTAGCAACGCAAGTATTGCTATCGACAGCCATAGTAGATGTCGTAAACAAAGCGGTAGACCAGTGCCATCGCGTACGTTCATTGCTCGATTGCGCGAGCGAATCTTCATTCATAACGAAATCGTTACAAGAAAGATTAAATATTCCCATTGTTGAAACCAAGCCCACTGATGTCACAGGCATCAATAATATATCATTTACAGCTATACGACGGTGCAAGATAAACTTGCAAGCCAGGGATGGGTCTATAAAAAGATCCGTGCATTGTTTCGTAATCGATCAAATTGCAAATAACCTCCCGGCTAACGAGGTCGATATTTCATCATTTGAAATACCTAAAAATATTAAATTAGCTGACGGGACATTTAATAGTCCCTCTCAAGTAGACTTGTTACTAGGGGCTGATGTTTTTTGGGATTTCATCCTACAAGGTCAAATCAAGTTAGGAGTAAATAAACCAGTTTTACAGAACTCGCATTTCGGATGGCTTGTTGTAGGTCCAACCGCTTGTGCCTATGACAATTATAATAGATCGCAAAACAACAAAATACAATGTAACTTTAGCCACGAAATCAGCGTTCAACTTAGAAAGTTCTGGGAGCTGGAAGAGCTGCCACAGAAGGAGAAATGGACAGCCGAAGAAGAAGCATGCGAAGCTCATTTTGTCGAAAATACACATCAATTGCCTGACGGTAGGTTTTGCGTGAGTTTGCCTTTGAAAGAGTCACCCGAAAAATTAGGCGATTCATTTTATATAGCAAAACGACGATTAAGTTATTTAGAAAACCGCTTCGAAAGGGAACCTCACGTAAAACAACAATATTGTGATTTCATTCGCGAGTATCAAGAGCTGGGGCACTTAACGGAAATAGAAAAACCAGACGTAGCTAACTACTTACCTCATTTCCCAATTTTGCGCGAAAAAAGTACCACGACGCGCTGTCGTGCGGTATTTGACGCGAGCTGTAAAACGTCGTCTGGTCTTTCTTTGAACAATTTATTGATGGTTGGACCTGTAATTCAGGACGACATTTTTTCAATTCTCACTCGTTTCCGTCAGCATAAATATGTGTTGATAGGAGATGTTGAAAAAATGTATCGCCAAATTCTTGTAAACGAAAAAGATAGATACCTACAAGTAATTTTGTGGCGCGAAAATAGTACGGAACCCATTAGGTATATGCGTCTTGATACTGTCGTGTATGGAATGTCCAGTTCCCCGTTCTTAAGTATAAGATGTTTACATGAGATTGCTAAGACTTGTGATGACTCAGTAATAAAAACCATAATTGAAAAAGATATGTACGTCGATGACTTGGTAACGGGTACGGATAATCCTGATCATTTGACCTACATTCTAAATTCTGTGTCACAAACCTTAGCAAACGCACAAATGAAATTGCGTAAAATAAAATCGAACTGTACTTACCTCTTTAATGACAATGATAACTTCAACGAACAAACGAATGTCGACTTTAATAGCGAGTGTTCAACGCTCGGAATTAAGTGGAACCCGGCGTCGGACAAACTATCAATTAGTTGTGCTAAAGATTTCAATGATGTGGGTAATTATGATGAAAAATGTACAAAGCGAACGATTTTATCCACCATAGCAAGCATTTTTGACCCGCTGGGTCTCTTATGTGTGTGTACAATCACGTTTAAAATATTACTACAGCGGCTGTGGGTTTTGAAGTTAGACTGGAATGATGAGGTACCCTCCGATATAAAACAAACATGGCATAAAATCGTGCGTGGACTAGGTACTTTATGTACGTTCCAAATTGATCGTTACGTATTGCAATCAAACGCCGAAAGAATAGAACTTCATTTTTTTTCTGATGCGTCGATATTAGCATATGCTGCGTGCGCATATATTCGCTCAGTAAGCGATAAGGGAATCATAACGGTTCGTCTGCTCTGTGCGAAGGCCAAGGTCATGCCTTTAAAGCCAGCGGTGACGATTCCGCGGGCAGAATTATTAGGCGGATTGGTAGCAAGTCGATTATACGACAAAATAAAAAACTCATTACGCCAGAATGTCGATAAGGTGTATTTTTGGACCGATTCAAAAATAGTCCTAGCTTGGTTGAATATATATAATTCTAATAAGATGCAATTAAAAACATTTGTGTTACATCGAGTATCTGAGATTACTGAATTGTCTCGCGGCGCTGAATGGAATTACATCCCATCTGCGCAGAATCCCGCTGACTTAGGATCACGCGGAGTGTTGCCCGATCAGCTGACGCCGGACGGGATGTGGTTCGGAGGGCCGAGTTTCCTGCAGCGCGGCGAGACCGAGTGGTCTTCTCACAATGAATCAGTTGAGTTAATTTCAGATATACCCGAAATTAAGTCTACTGTTAAAGTTATGAACGTTACCTTGAATCCATCAACGGATTTCATAAACATGGAAAATTTCTCTAGTTTTAATCGGTTGAGAAGGACAGTCGCATACATTTTAAGATTTATAAATAATTGTAAATTGACAAAGAATGAATTTCAAGGTCCATTAAATGTACAAGAATTGCAAGCGGCTGAAATTGAGCTTGTAAAAATGGCTCAAAGAAATTCATTCTCTGACGAGGTTAACAGGTTAAAAAATGATGTTCCAATAAATAAAAAATCCAAGTTATTGTCTTTAAATCCATTTATTAACAACGACAGCGTTATGCGCGTGGGTGGTAGATTGAGTAACTCGGATTATGCTTACGAGAAAAAACATCCCATTATCTTAGATAACAAACATTATTTAAGCACACTAATTTATGAACATTTTCATAAACAATTAAAGCACACGGGGCCTCAACTGCTGCACTCAAGCGTACGCGAACTGTATTGGATTATCGGAGGAAGAGTATTAGCGCGAAAAGTATATCAATCGTGTACAACTTGTAAACGCGTGCGCGGAGCAGTTGCGTCCCAGATTATGGGAAATTTGCCATCCCAGCGCGTAACGCCAGGGTACATATTTGAGGTCACGGCTTTAGATTATGCTGGTCCGTTCCTAATACTAAATAAAAAGGGACGGGGAGCACGACTAATTAAGTGCTATATGTGTATCATGTGTTGTTTAAAAACTAAAGCCGTACATCTCGAAATCGCAAGCGACCTTAGTACTCAAAGTTTTATTTTAGCTCTTAGGCGATTCATTGCTAGAAGAGGGCGGCCACGCGAGATTTTTTCCGATAACGGCCGAAATTTCGTTGGTGCGAGTAAAGAAATAGGTCAGTTTCTTTATAACGCTTGTGATTCTGTGTCAGAGGAGTTTGCTAATGAACATATACAGTTCAGATTCGCACCCGCGTATTCACCTAACTTTTCTGGTTTAATAGAAGCCGCGGTGAAGTCCGCGAAATATCATATTAAAAGGATAATTGGAAATATGCATTTTACGTATGAAGAATTTATAACGATATTCGCGCAAGTTGAGGCTATTCTCAATTCGCGCCCTATCTGTCCTCTATCATCCGATCCTCACGACCTTTCCCCGTTGTCCCCAGGGCACTTCCTCATCGGACGACCGTTAACCTCGCTGCCAGCGCCGTATTTAGAGGAAGCAAACCCGAACCAATTGCACAGATATGCAAAGATTGAGCAAGTGCGACAACACTTTTGGGCCAGGTGGAGCCGCGAGTATGTGGCTCTGCTACAACAGCGTGCCAAGTGGCGCGTACAACAGCCTAGCCTGCAGCCGGGACAGCTCGTCCTCGTCAAGCAAGCCCACGGCCCGCCGTTGACATGGCCGCTAGGACGCATCGTACAGCTACACAAGGGCTCTGACGGGCTCTGCCGCGTAGTCGACGTTAGAACCAATAAGGGCATCGTACGACGTGGCATCTCTTGCATCTGCCCCCTGCTGGATGAAGATGAAGATGCTCATCAACAAACCTCTTGAAAGCAGGAGCTTTCAAGGCGCGGGAGCATGTTGGAGACACCGCGAGACACCCCGCGACACAGCGCCGCGACACGGTGTCGATACCGTGTCTAATGGGATCGCACCCCGCGCCCGCAAAGGACAGACGCTATCCAACCGCGCTCAAGCGCACATCGTACTTTTTTGTAATTTTTTATATGGTTAATTAAAGCCAATTGAAGTTTAAAACCTTGTCATATTATTGAAGAAGACCCGAAGAATCATCAACATACGTTTTTACTTAATTTTTAGATTAGACTCACTTCCTGACTTCCGTTCGGCCTAAAATTTCGCACATATGTATAAATCGCATGACAAATTAAAGTTAGATGACAAGGAACTAATCTGATGCTGGGGTTGGAAGATGGGCCTAGGAACTTCGTGATACAATGACACAAACCCATCGAGTTTGGGCTCGTTAGAATCGTCTCAATGAGCAGTTGGTAAACATATGTAGAAAAGTACAGTCGGGAATAAAAATGTGTACCCCCAAATGAATTTCTGTCAAAATAATATTAGCCCTTCGTCTACAACAAAATTATTTCTATGCATATTTTTCATAGTTTAGTGTGATATAACTTATTGATTAGTAATTCACCTACGTACCGCGCGTGAAAATCCCTTTGAAATTAAATAAAAGAAAGAAAGTCCTGAAAATAATACACAACACAATTCACATACGTATCGCGCGTGAAAATCTCTTTGAAATAAAATAAAAGAAAGAAAGTCCTGAAAATAATACACAACACAACATTAAAAAATACAAACTCCATCTCTCTATCTACTCCACGGCAACAAAATGTGGGTTATTTGTATAACCCACACACAGAAAAATCTGTAAATAAATTTAATTAGCCCTTTCACCAAGCGAATCACGTAATAAAAAAATATTTTTCCTTTTATTATAATTTTTTCTTTTTTTTTTTTTTTTTTAAACGAAAATACTCTATTCTGTAGTAACCCGGGATACTAAAAAGTGAATTTAAAACCCTATTTTCATCCTGGGCACGGCCTCACCAAAATGTAACGATTCAACCTCATAAATTGGCTGTCTTTTATGTTTTTGTATTCTGAACTTAAATTAACCCCTATCTGAAAGCTGAAGCTCCTGAGAAGCTTCTAGTCGTCTGAAAATTGAATCCTACCTGAAGGAAAAGCTATTGAATAAAATTAAACAGATAGTAAGCGAGAAAATAAATCATTTATTTACCATAGAAATATCAAATTAATTTTGTTTGTTTTGAAGCTAAAGAACCTTTGACTAATTAATCCAGTAAAATCAAGACTCGATTGTACTAGATATCCTTTTTGTTCCTATAAATACTAACTCGTACCAAAGCGAATAGAAAAACCGAGTTAGTTCCGGCCGATCCTACTAGAAAGGTTGGGTTTTATTCTAGTCTAGGTAAATCTATCCTACAGCTACAGAATCTCTCGTTATTTATGTTAAAGTAATCGAGCTTGAGTACTTTAACAGACCAAATCATCTCCTAGGATATTGCCGGACGGAAAGAGATTCGGTCAAATAAAAAACCGTCCGACTCCAGGCCTACAATGCCGTAATCTAACCTAGAATTTATTATCTCTGGAACCTAACCTCGAAGACCTATTTAGACCTAAGCTATACGTGATTCGCGCTGGTGAAGTGGCTTGGCGTGTGATTTCGTCTAGTGGTTAGGCCCCGCGTTGTGTGAGTAGAACCAGGCCCTTTTCGAGAAGTATGAAGTTTGTATTTCTATAAAGGGAAACAGTTACACGTTAATTGAAGTTGTACATTAACCCCATTTTAGTAGAACCTATAACTTAAGTAAGACAATTATACCAGGTTCCTTAGAATTAATTTACAATTCTGTAGTTTCATTAAGTGATGCACAACTATGGAGGCTAAAGTGGGCATAAATTCCTTGTTATACTAAGTTGTAGGTGTGGTATAGATGTGGTAGGTGACGCCCTTTAAACAGACTCGCAATACAATAGTGGTCAACTTGTGTTGGCCATGATGGGATCTCTATTGATGATGATGCGATGACATAATAATGAAAATAATCGTGAAGAAGTCAAGATATTGATGATGATGCGATGATATAATAACGAAAATAATCGTATGTCAAGATATTGATGATGATGCGATGATATAACGAAAATAATCGTATGTCAAGATATTGATGATGATGCGATGATATAACGAAAATAATCGTATGTCAAGATATTGATGATGATGCGATGATATAACGAAAATAATCGTATGTCAAGATATTGATGATGATGCGATGATATAACGAAAATAATCGTATGTCAAGATATTGATGATGATGCGATGATATAACGAAAATAATCGTATGTCAAGATATTGATGATGATGCGATGATAGTCTATTGAAATAGAATATTAGTACATGTTTTACTTCCAGGTACATGAATGACGCAATGTCTAGTATAATATCGATTCTCCCTAACGATGAATCTTAGAGTTGTTAGCGAACTGTAGCGCTCGCCTCTCGCTCGCTCGCGGCTGCTCGTACTCGCTAGTAATCCCACCTCATCTGTTGATTCCGCCTACCCTATCGTTATTTCTATCAAATCTAATACCAATTAGTACTGACTTTTCCTAAGCAATTTATAATACAATTCATCCCCAAAATATCTCAATGGATGTAACACAATGTCTTAGCAACCAATCTCACCCAATCAACTCAAAGGCACTTTATAGTCGGAACAATGTTAAATATACGACAATGCACAGTTGAACTGACGAATGATAATTAATTACCAACCCACTGCGATACTTTTGTTGAGATCCCGATAATAACGACCCCACCTAAGAAGATACCTACTTAATTATTGACTAACGTCAATAACGAAAATAAGCGAAAGTGTTGGATTCCCTTGTAAAATCAACATAGCTAGCTTCACGGTAAGAAGCTTCGGTTAAAGCAAAACGACGGCTTAGCCAGCGAAACTCTTCAGTTTGCAAGACTGAAAGGTCTCACCAACCTTACCTTCGTTGACACATCCGTGACGGAGGCCTAAGCGCGATCATCATCTCTACTGACTAAGAAACCCCTTAACGGGCGAATTCTCGTATTGGTCAGGGTCGTCAATGTGCTCTTTGGATATGGTTGTCCACAACGCTAAGCTCTCGGCCACAGGTGTACATAACTAATTTACTACGCTAGATTCATTCATTCAAGGAATTCCACACAATATATCTATAAGTACATCTGATTACTTCATAAACCAACACAACCGTAACCCTTGTTAAGAGGGTTGTTAGAACTAAGACAGCAGCTCGACCAGTGAGGTCCCTCAATTTGCAAGATTGAAGACTCTCAGCCACTCACTCTGTCTACACATCTTTGACTGGCGCTCTAGTGCGGGCACATCTCTGCTGACTAAGAAGCCCCTTTCGGGAGAATTCTCGTGTGGCCAGGGTCGTCAATGTGCCCTGTGGATATGGTTGTCTCGACACCGAGCACACAGCCACGAGTGTATATAACTACTTTATTCAGTTGCGTTAATCTAGTAAAGTAACCACCCATCAGCACCTATACTAACCACCGGATATTAATATGAACTTGTGGTAATATTTGTCGCTTATCCGCATCTTAACAATCTATCCTCATAGTGTAACGCGTACCACGGACCGAGTCAATTGCTATAGCTAGGTTGTCGTATAATAATTGATCACTTTATCTCGTGGCGCGCACGGAACCCAATCATATCGCAGTGACAAATCAACTAGTAATATATATGTAGAACAAAACAACATTCCTGTAATATCGTCAGTTATTTAACCAATGACCTAGATCCGTTCATAACCTATACATAAACCGCTCGTACTTTATCTAGCATATTCCCCAAACTATATACAGTAGAACTAGATTTCGATACACAAATTCAAGTATGATAACGTTGAAATGGTTAGATAATAGCCCAAAAACAAATTAATAAGTTTCAGAATCATTCAATACAGTGATTATAAAGGTCACTCACCAGATTTTAATTTCTTAATAGTGGGACACGTACCCAACGCCTCTCTGGTTCCCAGGGCTCCTGCCCTTCTGATCTCCCTCGACGCTCGTAACAAGCCAGCTCCTCCGCCATAAATAAATTACAACATAATATTAGCACATATTTTAATAAAGATTTCCCTCATTTGTACCTACAACTAACCACTAGATACTGGTATACAATTAGGAATTATTTACCATTGGACCGTTCCTTAGCGAACATTCATGTACTATAAATAGTCGTGTTCACTTCACTTCATGGGAGTATACGGAATTCTAATATGATGATGTCTTAAGCGCATTTATTAGGTGATAAACCTATTAGACCGCCACATATTCAAAATACACACGTGATCATATAAGATCATATCAGTTCACGAGCAGAAAGATATTGCCTAAATATTAATCACTCAATTCAAGACAATGTGCGCACAAGATAATTACTCCCTAAGAAATTCCAGAATTCACTATGATTAGTCACACTTTAAAATAAAATATTCAATCTCACCAGACGATCGCAAAGGCATTTGCGACCTTACCAAACTCTAATTCCTCTCAGCAACAGCCGTAATGCAGCCCAGCGGTGACCAGCCTTGCTCCGCCTCGAAGTAGTACGCGCCCAGAGGTCAGCCTAGCCTGGCCGCCTTTGCCTTCTGCAGCGTGATCTCGCTTCGACGTCCCATAGAAAAGTGAAACGCTCCTCAGCCCGCCGGGGTATTTATAGCCAACACAAACACGATCACGCCACTAATCCGACTCCTCATCTGAAAATATACCTTAACAAAAGGGTATAAGGCCCATTTTCCAGGGAGCGTTCCTCGCCCCACAGTGCCGATCGATAAGCACTTTTCTCGACTTCGCGGGTAGAATATTTCTGCAGGCCGCGCGTCCGTCCACGCGTTTTCTTGCTGGCCAGCGATCCATTCCTGCAATTAACCTAAGTAGTCTAATTTATGAATCCATAAATCTAGATCTAGCACACATTAAATGATACACTAATCCAACAATACTGAATTAGTATGCTGAAGTATATTTTAAACCAATTATTTAGGACGAAACGCGAGTTTTCTACACTTTTAATTGTCTTGATTTTAGCCTAGAATAGCATCTAACGCAATTTATATCTAACTTATTTACATACATAATTAACAGGATGATAACGAATGAAAGCTTCAATCCCTTCATATTTGGACCTGAAACCCACAACGCTAACATCTATCAATTTAAAAGAGTAATTCCGCCCTTAGATACTATTGAGTCTGAGAGCGGAGCTCTCGGATCGTCTCACATTGACCGTGAACTGAGATTCACGGCTGAGCTGCTATTAAACACAGAAATGTCCGATATACAGTGGATTCAAGCAGCTCTCTCCATTCGGTATGGCATACTGGGGATTCGCCGTGTTGAAGATGTAGGCCTGATTGCATTTTTAGCTTCTGCTCATGGAACAGCAGACCTTGTCACTAACATTTTTTCACACAATGTTGGCAATTTCTCGGTTCCATTCCTGCAAGAAGCGCTTGCAAGATGGGCGGCGACAATTACTAACGACACGCGGCCTGAAACCCCATCCAGCCAAAGGCAATGGGACGATTTGTGGAGCAAACAAACATACAACTCCTTACTAACCAATGCCTCGGGTGTCGACCTGGCGCGCCTCAAGGCACTCGTGCAACCGGAGTCAGGAGCATGGTTGCACGCGGTATCGCGTGCCTATATCAGCCCAACTTGGCACTTTTCTTGATAATAACTCGCTGAGAATAGCGACAGCCCTCAGGTTGGGTGCTAAAGTGTGCGAGGCCCATCGATGCCGTTGCGGAGCATTGGTCGGTGAAAATGGTCACCACGGCCTAAGTTGCCAAAGGTGTGCAGGACGATTCCCGAGGCATCACGCCATTAATGAAATCATTCGGCGAGCCATGGTTTCGGCCAATATACCGTGCCTGTTGGAGCCACCGGGCCTCAGCCGTACGGACGGCAAAAGACCGGACGGCCTTACGCTGGTTCCATGGCGGAGGGGGCGCTGCCTTTTATGGGATGCTACTTGCGTAAGCACTTTTGCAGCATCGCATTTAAGGCAGACCTCACGTTGTGCCGGCTTGGCAGCAGAGGCTGCTGCTAAGTTGAAGCACACTAAATACTCCGCATTGGAGCCGGCGTACGACTTTGTACCGGTAGCCATAGAAACCGCGGGACCATGGGGCTCGGAGGCCCGCCGACTTTTTAAAGAGTTAGGCCGGCGCTTACACGAGAGGGGCTGTGACCCCCGCTCCGGGTCGTACTTGATTCAACAGGTCTCCATCGCCGTTCAGCGGGGTAATGCTGCGGGCATCATGGGGACCTTTGAGCCGGGTGCGATGCGGGGTGGGGAAATTTAGTTATTATTTATCTGTATTTTTTTTTATCTTTGATCATATTTATACTGAATAGTTATTTTCATTATTTTTATTTAGTTTTAAGTTTTTTATTATCTGTTATTGTGATATTATTCTTTAATAAATTATAACTACATATTTAATAGATATAAATTCTTAAAAACATCCAAGACTCAGAAACAAATATTCATGCTCATCTCACAAATATTTACCCTTACCGGAATTTGAACCCAGGACCTTCAGCTTCATTTGCAGCGTCACTGCTCACTTGGGTAACCGGTCGTCAATGGGTCCTACAACAACCAAGTGACATGGCGAGATACTTGTAACGCCGCAATCAAATAGGCATTCCTCTAACGTTAGACAAACCAGCGTCTACTAAAGGTTTTAAATTTTGATGATAATGATGATAAAGTAGGAAAACCAGGGGAGAAGAAATAGGTCTGTGGTGGATCCTAGCGACATGTAATATATTTTTCTCAAACATGCAATGAAATATTCTCTTTACGTTCGTTATAATAGACTCGGAAGTATCCTTTTTCGGGCGCAGCATCTCGAGGCATCCTGAAATGGGATTTCATACAACTTTTCAGGCCTAGGCCTGCAAAGTAACTTTCTTTTGTTTCAACGTCCAACCTCATACAGACAGCGTGAAAGATGGCGGCAGGTTTTACGAACAGCTGATTTTAATTTTTTAATTTATTTCATTGTCTGTTTGAGAAAAGCACTATATATGCCTCGGCATGAAAACGGACTCCCGGCCTCGTATCTCTATACCTACTTGGCCGGAAATCCGTGTTTTCCCGGCCTTTGATGTAATGTACTATTCATACCGATAGTGGGCAAATAGTTAACTCCATGTAACTCCATGTAAACTTGACCTTGACAGATAGACGCGGCTGTTTCAACAAAATTGATACTCGTGCGTATACAGTTGATACGAGTACATACGTGCTTCTTTACATTATACGAGCATATTTCGCACCACTAATCTTAGAATACACATAACCTATTCCTGTTTGATAGAAATCACACAGTATTTGTCCGTGTTAAATAATTAAAGAGGTACATTTTATATCTAGATTTATATTTGTCCATATTTAATTTCACAGCAGGAAATATCTATTGCAACTTATTCAAATATTTGCAGCGCGTGATTATTTTAATTATGACTTGAACGTTGAATTGATAAGTTGTGTCGTCGTTCTGCTTTTAATTGTCATACCAACTATTAAAATGTCACAAGTTATAATTAATGACAAATTACCTAGTGAAAGTAGTGTAGATGTAATAGAAATGAAAACTGTAGTAAATGTGCCGAAAAATGAAGAGGTAGCGTTTGAAGATGCTTTAGTATTAGCAGGTGAGTGTGAATTGAGTGCCGTTTTAGGTACCTAACTATGGTCGAAACCACAGGAATGTTACTATAGTACAAATACTATACTTTTTAAATATTTGCATGTATACTTACTAGTAACTTAACACGGTTATCTTACCGATATCCTGAAATGTAATGATAAAAATACGGACTTTAATTCGGACCATAGTTAAGATCTGAATCATAATGAATAAAAATCTTAGTTCGAATTAAACCCATATTTATTTGACGTAAAGTACCCATGCCATATACTAGTAGGTACAGCATCTAGCACTCGAGCGTTTACCTTATATACACCCAGTTATATAAAGATGTACATACATACATATAATCACGCCTCTTTCCCAGAGGGGTAGGCAGAGATCACGGATCTCCATTTGCTACGATCCTGACAAACCACTTTCGCTTCACTCACTTTCATAACATTTCTCATACATGCTCGTCGGTTGCGCAAATCGTTATTTGATAATTGATTAGGAACATGAACGCAATAATGTACTAAGTTTTGATAATAAAATGTCGCATGATAAATGCACGTTGTAATGTTGATTTGCTCTTAGTAAACGGATTCCTTATCTTTGCTTTGACCTCAAACTATAGCCAACATATAAATACATATGATAGACTGTCAACAACCCGGTATTTCAGGTTAACTCAGCAATGACATTTCCCTTTGCCGATATCTCAGTTTTAAGGTAATTATCCCTTCCAGTATCAGTCAATAATAAACTTTTAATACTATTTTGGCGACCGGCTCAGCCTAGTACAGTCAAGGAACTTAATTCCCTACCCATTTCTTTAAAATGTCGTTAGACATTCGCAATGCAATAAGGTCGAAATTTCTATTTTGAATAGTATTGAAATGTCAATACGTATTATTTGTCACTTCACATTACAGAATAACCTTTTTGCGAAAAGTTTACATTAGCTTTTTTTCTACATTTGACATGTGTCAGTGTCAATCGAGACAATTGTAAAATAAATTTCACGTTATTCATTTGAAAATTAAAATGCTTTCCGCTAACCGCAAACTATTAAGAGCTCAAATAGTGGAGTTACACCAGGAAAGAATAGGGATTCATGAGATAACACGTTCAAAAGTTCAGTTCACCACAGTTCACCATGTCAACGTAGTTAATCTGTTGCCTAGTTACTGCCTACAGAGCCGACACGGTCAGGTTCAAATAAGTAGGGCAAATAACTGAGATAACCAATGATGTAATATAAAATATACGTAGATATGTTATAAGCGGTCCAAAAGTGGCACACTAAATTTTGGTCAAGTCAACACAGCTTGCCATAGTTTTGCGTCGTCAATGGAAACGAATGCTGTCAGAATTTGGTGGCCATTTTTAAACACGGAATTTCGTATCGACAACATACTCTACCTATTTTTATATCACATCATTGGAGATAACCATGAATATTTTTACGTATATAAGTTTTTTTTATATTAAGGTTAGTGTGCTATTTTGATGTGAGTAAGATTGTCACTTTATATGAATTTTCGCTAAAGTGCATTTAAATATTGACGTTTTCCTTGCTGCGAAGCATCTCGTTACTGGTGCGTGCGGCGAGACGAGAAATCCATATTGATATTCCATACACAATTGAAGGAATCAATATCAATTTGTGACACAACATTACGTTCAGCCATGTAAAACATCTTGGTCTTTTTAATTTCATTGCATGCTTGAGAAATGCACTTTACATAGCACAGCGTGAAAAGGGATTGCCAGCCTCGCATCCTTACCCTACTTCACTACAGCTGCAGCAGGATAAGAGTCAGGCAATCCCTATTTCAAAGTTTTTCAGGTTTTGGCAAGTACAACTACAGATTGTTGATCCTCTCCATCTATTCGTTGCTGGCGGCCATCGCTGAGGTGTTCAGCGTTGGCATCATCGTGGCCTCTAGCCAGTGCGATCTGCAGCTTGATGTTTTCGAAAAGGGAATTATCGGATCCGTCCCTATCTTGGGTAAGTTTTTCCTACCCTAAAGTTCAAATGCCTGCAAAGCTGGGTTCAAAACCTCGTTTTTTTTTTTTATGTATTTAAGTACCTGTATCAATATATCGTTCGTATAGTACCTACTCATAACACAAGCCTTATCGAGTTCACTATGGGACTTAAATAAGTGAATTATGTAAGATTGTCTTCTTGTATTTATTTATTTAGATATGACTCTGTATTTGCAATCTAATTTTGCCTTGTAAATTAAGAGCCCTAAAGAACAGGTAACATGAGACAAATTAAAGGTATCTTTGCCGACGAAGCCTACTTGTACGAGTATACTAATTACTTGATAAAATATTCTACAAAACGCGTATACTTAGATTGGTAAGTAATCGATTAAGAGTGTGTGAGATGGGAGAATGATTATGTACGTTCATTAGTATAAAATACTGACTTTGGCCCGGTATTATAAAGATGCGTTAGATACGTTTTATGACATTACTGACCAAGATAAGGTCTAACGTATCTATATAAAACAGGGGGTTAATTAATCTTGAAGTATAAAAAAATTACTAGATATGTCGGTTTATCTTGCAGGTGTAATAGCAAGTGCTCATTACTGGGGCTACCTCGCTGACACCCGAGGTCGGCTGTACACCTTACATATTACCATTATTGGCACTGCTGCTGCCGCGTTCTTGTGCAGTTTTGCCAATCACTGGCTTTTCCTGATGTTAGCTAAATTGTTGTCTGCGATATTGTAAGTAGTATCAAATTTTTCAGTTTTGTTACATTTCAGTTAAGAACATCAATGGGTTCTTTCTTGGTTTTTTTTTCACTCGACTAGTATTAATAAGACGATAGGCTATGCGAATATTAAACAATCTATAATCATAAAATACAATCATATATGAAGCCAATTATCGCTAGAAATGTAATGTGTTATTTTTTTAAAAAATCAATTAAAATTTAAATTTAAATGTGTTCTTAATTTTAATAAGAACATTATGCAATTTTATCGCAAACTCCAACTTTTTTTAGATTGTATTTTGCATATAATGTCTACTAACAGTATTCCATCCGCGATATTTGTCAAAAAATTACATGTTTCATCTTCAAAATCGGAGAATATGTCAGGGATATCAGTGTTCCTTCTGTTAAATATTGCGAATGGAACCCGGTTCTTGTTATTGAGACTTACATTATTATATAATTTTGTATACTTACTCCCGCGGGAGTCCGCTGGATGTGGGTGGCGCAGGACTGGTCAATGTGTTATAAGGGGGGAGGCCTATGTCCAGCAGTGGTCGCTTGATGTTGATGAATTACATTTTAGTGCGTGTGGAACGAATGCCGTTATTTACACATTGCTTGGAGAGAGCACGTTGGAAACACACAGAGCACGGTTTCTCTTGTACGCCACAACAGGGATCATGGCTAGCCAAGCTGTCATCTGTGGTAAGTCACCATCACGGCTAATCCTGACACCAGCATCCTATTCATAAAGTCTTGTAATACATGCAGAAGTATCTTTCCAACTCATTTTATTACAAAGTTCAATTATAATATATAATGTGAAGAAAGTTTTCATTTTTTGGGACATAATAATACCTTAACCTAATTTATATATTCGATTAAGTTATGTGTGTTAAAATTTGTATAAAGCAGTATATGACTTTCAGGATTACGAAATTTCAAAGTACTGGTGCTTTTAGACAAATTACACTTCGCAATTTTTGTATGTTCCCCTTGAATTAAATGTTTATTTTGCTTACTTGAAGAAAATTTAAATAAACCGAGGCCCGCATTCGCAAAGGTATGCTTATATACCTTTGCGAAAGCGGGCCTCGGTTTATTTGAATTTTCTTCTCCACTTTCGATCATTACACGCGCTAAATACAGTTAATGATGACATTAAGTAACTGTGTTTTATTATTTTAAAAAAGCCCTTAAGGGGACTAGCGCTCCCAAAATTAATATAAGTCTCTTCAGTCCCAGAGCTCTCATTATTTCACTTAATTCTTTTTCAGCAATAGCATTCCCGACACTGCAACTCAGCTTCGCCTACGACATTCCGTTTTTGGGGTTCTCCTACCGGCCGTGGCGGTTGTTGAATCAAGTCATTGCCTTCCTTAGTGTACTCAATTACTTCCTCCTGAAGCGTTATATTCTGGAAAGCCCAAAGTTTCACATTTCCAGAGGCGAACATGACAAAGGTCTGGAGGTGTTGAAACAAATATTTGCTGTGAATAGTGGAAAATTGAAAGACGAATTTAGTGTGAGTCCAATTTGTAACTTATTTTTTAACTCATGTTATTAGTGAGAGAGTAAGTCAACGGCACGAGAAGTAAGTATTAACGTCAATTCGGTGCAAAATACAGAACCTAGTGATCGATTAGAATCATTCAAAATGTTCTCGCTTGAGACTGGTAATTTTATTAACCTATGTAGAAGCTAACTAAAGTGTCCTCAATTTCCAACGTCAAATTTGCGTTTTACATTCCAATTTGATATCAATCTGTTGCATTTATCGTGCTCGCGTTTACAGAGGCTGAACTTACTTCACAAAATAAGCCAGTGGTGAGCCTTCTTAATGCAAAAATAAACATGTTATATTTCTAGTGGATGCATTGGTTGTTGATGCTTTAAATATTAGAATCATCCACAATCCTCAAATAGAACTGCGGCCTTATGTAGATTTCATATTTTTCAGGTAAAACAAATCGTTTTTAATGAAGACGAGAACAAGACGAAGAGCTCTAACTTTTTCCAGTCGGTTTGGAACCAGACGGCACCGTTGTTCCACAAGAAGCATCTCAGAAATACGGTGCTCATTTTCGGCATTAGTGTACCCACTTATTGCATGTGAGTATTATCAGACATTTAACTAACTTTTGAGTATTAATTGTGTCACAGTAATATAGTGGTGGTTTTACAGGTGACCAGACATACTTGTGGTTATGTGGCGAACAAAAGTTTTAATTTGGCCACAACTTAAACTGAAGATAATAAAGATAAGATAAGGTAATTATTTATGAACGCCACATTACACGAGAACTTCTTAAATTCTTTCAGAACACCCCCATTCTCCGTGTGGATGCCCTATATATTCAACAGCTACCAAAACTCGGGAGTACCTGGCATGAGTTTTTGTGAAATATTTCATACTCAAGCACTCTCAGAAAATGATACAAATATCACTGAGCAGAGCGAACTAGTAAGTGCATAGTTGCAGTTGGACGGGGAATATAGAAATCGCAATTATACCACTAATTAGAGCGGCTACCGTGAATCGCCTTCATTTGTTAGTTGTTCCTCTCTCTGTCTCTCGAATATACAAATGCGATAGAGATAGTTCAGAGAGAACGAATGAAGTGTGTCAACGGCAAGTCTTAGTTCGTCCCACAATTAAAGTTCCAGTGATGGATCAACTATTTATACCAACAGATTTGATACTAATTATTCATATTTATCCCTCAAAAGGAAAAAACGAACTCTTATACTATTACTTGGTTGTCTGTCTGTCCATCTGTAAAGCCCTTATTTTTATCAGGTGGAAGTTTGCGATGACACCATAGTTCCCTTCACCTTCATCGCCATCATCGGATTTGCCTGCACGATCACCACCGTTTCCATCATCAGCTCCATCATCGTCAAGCACATCGGCAAGAAGTGGACATACGTCGGCTTCCATCTGCTGGTCACAGTTATGGCGGTGGTCATCGACTTTGTGTCTATCGACTGGGGTGTGGCAGCTTTTGTCGGAATGATGTGCAATGTGGTGTGCATGGGCATCACTACCAGCTACGCTGTTGAGCTGTTCCCGACTTATATGAGGTAAATGCATGGGTTATCAATCAATTAATTTGTATCAGACCAGGGTTGATTACGTATCTTTCCCAACGTGTAGTACGTTAAGACAACTCAACTGTCATTTCTTCAAAAAATTTTAGAATCTACCTGACGTCCTACAAAGCATTATGCAATCGACCAGCAGGTCCATAAATTATGTCAGTAAAATAGAATACAGTAAACCTTACTTCCTATGTTTGAACATTATTAAAAAAGATGTTGTAAACATTTTCTCCAGACTCCATGTGGATGGAATCCCAGTGTGTCCAATCCCCATTGCACTGGCTGGGTACTACACCACTTCCACCAATAGCTCCAGACTATTAGGACTCTCTCGCACGCGCCTCATAAGGCAAGCAATCCCTCTTGCTTATTATAGCTATAGCGATAAATCTATCCATGCGAGTCTTTGCGAATATCGCATCAGGCGTTACAAAAACGTGGTAGTCCCAACAGCGACCTGAATCCATTGTAGTATTGGACGCGCAGAATATTATGAACAGCATTTCCTCCCACGAACGCTCCGGTGGCTGTGGAATGAACTTCCCTACGGTAGTCTTCCCGAGGAACTACAGTATGGGGTTCTTCAAGAAAGGAATGTACAGGGTTTTAAAGGGTCGGCAAAGCGGATGCTAGTCTCCTGGAGATGCAAGTGTCCATAGGCTACAGTTACCGTTTACCAACGGGCGGGTACGTTACTTTGCTACTGACGTGGTATAAAAAAAATGTTTAAGGAGCTGATCGAGAGTTCGAGGGTGACAGAATCAGAATTGGTATCTCTGTACACTATTTTCACTCTCATTTAAGTTTAGAATAAGGTGCAAACGTGTAAAAAAATTTGACGTCGACTGTACATAATAATTTTCTCATCTCGCTTGCTCTTCCAAACAAGTTTTGTAGAATATTTTATCGATTAATTGGCATGGCACAGTAAATATGTCATAAGACGTGATTGCCGTCATATTGATATGTTTCTGTCAATGTCATTTTTGGTACAAGCTTTGTTGGACAGTTCTCGGATTATAAAATAAAAAGCTACTTTGTCCACGGAGGGAATAAATTGCGTTTTTGCTTACTGTTTTCCGGCAGAAAAGTATGCTTGTTCGAGCTGCTGAGGTGAATACTCGTTGCCAACGTCCACATACAATACCTTCTTTTATCTGTCTTCTAAATCCTTGTATAAACATTATACACTGTTACGCCCCACCGCTGGGCACAAAACCGCCTCAATAAACCCAAGACTCGCACAGAATTAACTCGAGGCTATAATTTTCTCGGAAGACGCAGATGTGTTCCAATGTTCCAAACTATGTGTTACACATGCGCCTCTCTTTATAGGCGCGAAGTCTTGTTTTGTAACAACGGCGTATGTGGATATTAAAGTACTGTACTATAGCTTCTCTCTGTGAATTTGTAGGAGTAAAAAGACATCATGGCTTGACATAATATTTTGAATGATAATACAGGGGTCTTGGCTCTCAATACCATTTTATGGCATTCGGTGTCGAGACCCTTGGGCCTTGGGGTCCTAGCGCTCGAAAACTATTTAACGAGCTCAATAAAAGGCTCGTCGAAACTACAGGTGACCAAAGAGTTGGCAGCTTCCTCGCACAGCGGATTAGTATTGCTATCCAGCGAGCTTAGCGATTATTCTATTACGACTATTTATATTCGTTCTATTTGTATAATATGTATTGTATACTAAAAATTGGAATTTTGAATGATATATATATACTATATGAAGAAATCCGTTTCATCTAACGATTTAGCTCCACGTCTAGGATAAAACGGATATTGGGTGATATGTGTTATGTAGGTATGTATGACGCAACGGATTACTTACCTACTACAAGCTATTTTACTCGAAATCTGTTAAGAAACTTTCAGCTTTATAAAATTAGTAGACTTAAAGTTTTCTATTAGTAGACCTAATGTGACTTTGATGCCTA
Organism: Epinotia brunnichana; assembly: GCA_963854355.1. Classification (NCBI taxonomy): domain Eukaryota; kingdom Metazoa; phylum Arthropoda; class Insecta; order Lepidoptera; family Tortricidae; genus Epinotia; species Epinotia brunnichana. The sequence continues at coordinate 665,564 of OY977941.1, forward strand.
TTATGGCTCCCAGAACCATGGCTTTATTCATTTGACCCCACAACTCCGCCTTTGTAACACGCGGGCAGCGATTTTATATAACAAAGTAAAGGGCACAAGTTTGGTTAAGTATCTATGAATAAAAATACTGGTAATAGAATATTAATAAGATTGTCCGCTTACTTTCTGCCTCTGGATACAAATTCTTCAATTTTCCCAAGAGCTAGTAGAAAACTAATAAATACGCAGTAGCCCGGACTGCGTATTTATTAGTTTTCTACTAGCTGCCCGTGCGGCTCTGCTCGCGTATTGCAAATAACAGACGAGCTCGTGAGATAAAATATAGCCTTTTTTAAATAGAAAAAAACCGGCCGAGTGCGAGTCGGACTCGCGCACGAAGGGTTCCGTACCATTATCTATCGAAGGGTTCCGTACCATTAACTATTAAAAAAACTATTTTATTCTGTGTTTTTAGTATTTGTTGTTATAGTGGCAACATAAATACATCATCTGTGAAAATTTCAGCTGGAACTATCACGGTATCAGTGATATACAGCCTGGTGACAGACAGACGGATGGACGGACGGACGGACGGACAGCGGAGTCTTAGTAATAGGGTCCCGTTTTACTCTTTGAGTACGGAACCCTAAAAACCATTATATACACATACACAGGTGTTTTTTTTAATCCGATGAATGGTTCCGGTGAATAAACATAAAAACTTAAAAAGCTACAATCTCACATACTTTTCCAACGTAAAGATGGATTCAACGGCCTCCGTAGCCCAGTGGGTAGTGACTCTGCCTACGAAGCTGGAGGTCCCGGGTTCGAATCCCGGTCAGGGCATTTATTTGTGTATTTATCACGAATATTTGTTCCTGAGTTATGGATGTTATATATATATATATTTTTATTTTTTTTGAAAATGAAAAAAGTTTATTTAGGTTATAAAAGTAAATTAACAGATAGCAAAGGTTGGAGCCTCCTATTAAGCAAGTAATTTAAGTACAAAATCATGTTGTGCAAGATAGAAGTGCTTCCGTTTCATTATAAGTTAAGTTTTTTATCCAATCAACTAAAGTAAGCTTACAATTATAAGTTTGTAGCGGGTAAATTTTGATTTTTTTGTTTATACGATTATACAAACGGGCTGATTGAATGGCAAATTGCTTACCAGCATAAGAAGACTTGCAGTCTGGGACAGGAGCGACATTGTGCTTTCTTCTACGATTTTGGGTGTGCTGATAATACGTGAGGGTTTTATGTATATAAGTATCTATATGTATGTATCTATTATATATATCTTCGCCTAGTACCCACAACACAAGCCTTACTGAGCTTACCGTGGGCCTAGGTTGCTTTGTGTAAGATTGTCCCGTAATATTTATTTATTATTATTTATTTATTATTATTTTGTTTCTTTAAATTTCTCAGTATTTACCTAAATACTGGTGTAATGGGAAGCACGGGCTGAAGCCAAGTGCATCTCATATACCTATTACGTTTTAATTAAGACGGAAGATCTTGATGATGATGATCTGAGAGAACATCTTGATGATGATGATCGGAGAGATGTTCTTGGTTATGGTTTGACTCGGGTGGAAGATGAGTAACTGATGGGTGTGCATGGATTTGTACGTTAGTGAGTGAGTCATTCTGTAGGAATTTTCTGACTATTCTACAAGTGTTTAGAATTACAGCTTTTTGCATTGCAGTGTAAGAAAACGGTGGTAATGATAGGGTTTTGATAGAGGTATGCAACTGTTGAGGGGTGACTTGAATAGGATATAGGCTATAATTTATACGTATGAAATCGGGGGTAGCTAGTTTTAAATATATTTTTTATCCGCCCATGCTACGCTGTTTTAAGCCGCATACAGGACTCGTAGTCACGCCCAGACTAAAATACCGTTGACAACTAAACACATATCATATCTGATAAGGGATATAAAACGCTGCTGTATCAACCACTATTGCGTTTATCATATCACAATAAAAAAGAAACTTAGGTTCGGAAGTTATTTGTAAAGTGATAACACTGACAACCTTCCCTTGTTAAATCAACCTAGTCCCAAACTAAGCAAAGCTTGTACTATGGGTACTAGACGACGATATACATACTTATGTAGAGAAATAAATACTTAAATACATAGAAAACATCCATGACTCAGGAACAAATATTCGTGCTCATCACACAATACACTTCCGGCTTCGTAGGCAGCGTCACTACCAACTCCGGCTCTTCAACGGCAACTTCGACTCTGTCGTTAATTGTACCTGACAACACAATCAATACGGTGTATCCACGGGGACTATGGCGACCTCACTCACCAGGAAATCAACACGAAACACCTATACAGAACAAGTCGTAGTATTATTATGTATGCGGTTTTCTGTAAGGTTAAGGTATATCTCCACACTTACGCTGCTTCAAATATGAGGAAGACGACAGCCCGCTACGGGTCTCTGAAAAAAAAAAGATTAGAAACTGAAGCCACTGAAAGCTATCAAGAATGCATGTTTCCTTTATAACCAGGCCAAAGGGTGACATTTACCCGACGGGGTTAACCCTCCCGGGTATATTTTAGCAAACACCACGACAACAATTAAGCTGATTATGATGTATAGCAAAATCCGAAGATAGTTTTAGCATAACTTTCTTATGAAGCAACGGGCGGATCGGTTGAAATTTCATAAATTTAATAAATCTATGATCTTCAATTTTGTGCACCCGATATTAAAGATTCAAAACGTTCACAAATTATGATTCGATCATGTTTACTTACTACGTTTACTGCGTAAGCCAAATTAAGTCATTATCATGTTTTTTTTCCACAGAGCTATGGCTGTGGGGTTATCAATGATGTTCGCGCGAGCAATATCATTTATATTTTTCAACATCATCGGAGTTCAGCTACTGACCAACTGCAGCAATTTCTTCCTATATTTGGCAGTGTTTTTATTCGGTAAGTGTCTCCTCTCAATATCTCACGCAAAAATACAATTTTTGTTATTTAAAAGAAAAAAAAATACACTGTTTGGCCATTAAAATTCGCAAGGTCACTTGATCCTGTTACCCTACAAACTACATACAAACAAAGTGGTTTAGACGTTTCATTCACAGATGATTTTTTTTTTTTTTTTTTTTTAAGTCATACTTTACTCAAATTAGTTGATGAGTTCGGAAAGAAAACCTCTGACTCGAGAAGAACCGGCGTAAAATACTCGGCGAGGTATCATTTCTTCAAGACAATAAATATACAATATTTAATTTCAGTATAGGTACTGGTAGTCCAGAGTATTGTAAAATTACATCATAAGAATAGATTGCTACAGTTAATACAGTATTATAGTATGCGAATAGAAAAGTAATTGACACCTAAATGAAGAGGCTTTTTAGGGTTCTGTAGTCAACTGGCAAAAAAACGGAACCCTTATAGATTCGTCATGTCTGTCCGTCCGTATGTCACAGCCACTTTTTTCCGAAACTATAAGAGCTATACTATAGGGGCTGCGATCCTCGTTCCGGGTCGTTCCTGGCTCAACAGATTTCGTTGGCCATCCAGCGTGGCAACGCTGCCAGTGTCATGGGAACTTTTGGGCCACCAACGACCCGGGGCGGTCCTTTTTGTTAGTTGATAGTTTGATACTTTAATTCTAATGTAAGTGAATTGTAAATATTTTTAGATATTACACGTTTACCATAGAGCTATACTGTTGAAACTTGGTAAGTAAATGTATTCTGTAAACCGCATTCAGATTTTTACACAAAAATAGAAAAAAAAACAATAAATTTTGGGGTTCCCCATACTAAGAACTGAAACTCAATTTTTTTTTTCATTATACCCATACGTGTGGGGTATCTATGGATAGTTCTTCAAAAATGATATATGAACTCAATAGTTTGCGCGAGAGACACTTCCAAAGTGGTAAAATGTGTCCCCCCCCTGTAACTTCTAAAATAAGAGAATGATAAATCAAAAAAAAATATATGATGTACATTTACCATGCAAACTTCCAACGAAAATTGGTTTGAACGAGATCTAGTAAGTAGTTTTTTTTTAATAAGTCATTATAATCGTAAAAAGAAATTTATTGAACGGAACCCTTCATGTGCGAATCCGAATCGCACTTGGCCGCTTTTTTGTTTTGGGTAACATGTTACCTCAAGCAAAGATTTGAGCTTATTTGAGCAAAATACGAGTACATATTTAGTAAATGTTGATATAATTTGTAAAATAAAAACAATTGAATTCGGTCTTGTTGTTTATTAAGTAATACCTCACCTAAATTGTTTCTATTTCAGCCGGTGCAATCTTGGGCCTGTTTTTACCACCAGACAAAAAAATCGTCTAGGTACTGTAAAATAATTTGACGACGCTTCCTTACAACACTGATAAGAAGACATCGTAATTTAGTAGCGTTTTTATTGAAGCGCAGTGGTGCTAATGTAATTGGTTCAGACATTCTAAATCAGCCATATTTAACCTTTTTTCTACGGGAGCCGCTTTCAAGACTATTAGCGTAGGAGCCCTCGGCCACAAGGTACATTTATATGGTTTTTGTACTAATAGTAACTAGTTTAAGAAGAATGTAGGTACATCAACATAAAATAAAATTTGTTGCATTTAAATAATAACTTACTTATTAGAATTCTCTCACCTTAAAAAAATTCCCCAAAATCACTTGTCCCCTATAAAATAAATTAGTTAAGTATTTTTTCCCTGAAACTGTAAAAGCAAACTAGCAGGTCGATCACGTAACGCATTGTACGAACGTCGGGTAGGTCTAAATGTCACTTTTTATATGGAAAATTGACAGTTAAATTGTACCGACGCGCGTCCGGAACGTTCCGTGATTACCCCCTCTGACCTAACCTACACATAGTTATGCTCTATACATAGTTTGTTTATGTTACCCTGAAGATCACTTTATGGCACACTAGTGTGCAAATGGAATTATGGATGTAGGAGGGATCCGACGTAATGACAACCAAACAAAAATGGAAAAAGAAGAACATATATAATTGTGGACGACGCGTGGCGCCGACGTGGTCGATGTGCGACAGGCCTGGGTTTGACCTTCGCGACCTCACAGTCACCTAACAAGGGGCGTTTAAAAACCGCGGCGGGCGAACCGCGCGTTTCAACCGCGGCGGGTGAACCGCGGCGGTTGAACCGCTCAGCGTGTTTTTAAACGGCCGTAACGCGCTCTGATAGCGCAGGTGCTCTAGGGGAGCACTAATCCCGCAGACTGAGCTGCACTGTTGAAGGATGGGGTGAGGGTGACGATAAAATAATACTTGGCGAAAAATAAATGAAACGGTATAATAAAATAATGAGACACAAACTACTGGTTAAACTTTCCCTATCACAATTTCCTACTTCCTATCACAATTTCCCTACTTCTTCCTTTCTTCTTCTTCCTAGGAGCTCCCACTGGTGGGGCTGAGCGAACACAAATATATCCGGCGATTATAGCCTCTTTTATACCCCTAAGACATCAGAAGTGGTGGGGATACAATTTTAAAGACCTCGCCCACTTTCACTATGGAAAAGCTAGTTTTTATGTTTTCCTGATTTTCAGGGGAACCTTAAGGGTTTGTACACATTTTCCTTTAAAAGAACTATTTGTGGGCTATACATTACAATGTCTATTAGTTTTCCTACTTTTCCCGTTTAAATTGGGAAAATCGATATTTACGTAAAATTATTAAGTTTGGTAACATGAAATGGCTTTGCCAGGCCCCAGTGGCTTTAATTAACATTGATTATCAAAAGTGAGTATACATACGTAAGGGCATTTACCTTACCTTTCTAATGATATCTTAATTGCTTTCGTACCTTATCTGGTTACGAAGATATGGCCGGGTGAGACCGTCAATTTTCACATTTACATTAACGTGGTAGCATAAGTTTGACTTTGCTCCCGTCTTTTTAGCCAATCAGAGAAATCAACCTGAACCTTGACCATTCTTGCACCATAATATGCAATAAAACTCTATGCATACGTAGTGTACATTTTTATTTCACATTTTTCGTAACTCTAGTTACCGATGTCCCTTGTTGACGGACTAGATCGGGATATAGTCTCAAGTTGGTTTCTTTACAAATAATTTGGCTGTCTCTCCCTCAATTATCAGGGGTTCTCCCTCTATCGATCTTTATGAAATAATTACTGGAGGTACCTGGTACCTTTATCTTTACTTTAAGCTATTTTCTTCGTCTGTACCTATGGTACTTAGGTCCTAAATAAATTGCGCGCTTCTTATATGAGTCGTTTGCTTTAGGAGCTTAATCTGGGCACAATTGCCGTCCTTATGTGAAGGAATTATAGTTACACATCCTTTCTCTTCGTGGCCCGTAGGCCTTATCGTTCACATACTATACAACACCCTTTCTCTTCGTGACCCGTAGGTCCTACATTTCACAAACTACATTCTGTCGCCCACAATAATTTTCTTAGACTTTTAGCATCAACATACATACATACAGTGCGTTACCGGCATTACCAGCAGGTGGACTTTTATTAAAGTAGGGTAAGTAAATTAACGTAGTTCTTTAACGTAACCATGACCTTAATTCAATTAATTAACTGAAATTCCCACATCATACATTTTGTTACAAAATTTAAATTGCCAGAAATGTATAGCAAAGTTGATAAGTATGAGTAAATGATAGCTCCTCATACTTTGTTCATCACGACTTCATCGAGATAGATGTCTGTTTAGTTCGGATTTTGGATAGGTATTTCATTGTGCAGTTAATTTACATAATAACGATTTGCTAATACATCATGCGGCATGCATACAATTGCTACTTAATGGAATATATTATTATAAGTATTAATAAATGCTTGCGTGCCTGTAACACACCGTTTATCCGCAGTCATCACGCGCCTTGGAAAAGCATTCTGTGACTTTCAGAACAAACGTGTAATCAGCCTTAACGCAGTATTCATGTTCAATTAGTAGATACTGAACCGTAGACAGCATTTCTTTATTATTTCAAAAGCGTATTAAGTCACTTCATTAGAGTTGCATATGCTCCAATATGCCAGGGGGGCAGTTACCTACGTAACGTTAAATGAGCGTTACGCGAACTCAACCTAAAATTTTTTTTTCAAAATTCAAATACAATTTTTTGTATGTGCGAGTATGACAGTACAAAAAATGGTATTTAGATCTACCTAGCGCACGTACGAAACGTTGAAGCAATCGACCAGCTGGACTTGAATTTACTGACGCGGTCATTGTTAGTTCCATTACTAGGAATTTATCTGACTGAACGTATTGAAGTATCAGCACCTGTTTGTGGGCACTACTACTCTGACAGGTTAATCGCCACTAAGCTTTCATAAAATGCAACATTTAAATTGCAAATATTCCCTTCAATATAAGCTTAGTAATTCCCTGCCTCCATTTTCCCCATACATATTTGAAGCACTACGCTACTTGCAAAACAGGTATACATAGACTCAACTAAGATTATTTTAGGATTATCCCCCGTAGATGCTCTATTACTCTACGGGTTTATGGTCAATGTTTGCTCGCCGGCATCCGCCATATTTAACCGTAGCCAGCCCGCAAGACTGCCCGAATGACCGTGGCGGTACTTCGACCACTTGTTTACGACGGAACTAAACCCGCAAATATTGTGCAACACGACATTTCGAGGGCAACAGACAACTTGTGCTGACCCCCTATTCTGTAACCTGTTTTAAGCTCACCTCAACGCTCACCCACAAATGTACCTTGACACCGCAATGCGTAGTAATTAAGCTTAGGTAGAGGTCTAGTATCGTAACGGCAGACCGGTGGGGTGAGCCGCATTAACGCGTAGCGAATAAAAGCCCTGCCCGTGGCGGAATAGTCGTAAGTCCGTAGATACAGGTGTTAACAACTTGTGATTTAGATGCAGACGTTGGTTGTGGAAAACTTTTATATATTAGTTGGTATTGTATTGAAACTTTCTTGCGGTCGTTAAGAAAGCGATTGTCTGGTTTAAACATACTGGTTTGTACTTAAGGCTGGGCACACCAGATGCGTAAGACGTTCCGCTGCGTTGTAAAATATCAATTCCCATGAGACGTATCACATCGCTTGCGTTTGTGTAGACGTGCACGTAACGCGGTGTGACGATGTTTAAGAGGATTCATACTTTACAACACAGCCGACCCCGCACGAGCACGTGCAGGCAGCGGGCAGGCTTCGCAGTTTGGCGAATCTTTAGTTTAAGTTAATATTTTTTTTTTGTTTCCAAATAAAGGTATGTTAAGGTGGTTTGGGCATGTAGAGAGGATGGATGAAAGAAGATTAACGAAGAGAGTGTATATAAAAAGAGTGGAAGGGCAAGTTGGAAGGGGAATACCTAGGCGAACTTTCTCCGATCAAATTGGAGAAATCTTACAAAAAAGTCAGATCAAAAGTACCCTAAACCGACGAGCGTGTATGATTAATGTTATGAAAGTTGAGTGAAGCGAAAGTGGTTTGTCAGGATCGTAGCATCCGTGATCCCAGCCTACCCCTCTGGGAAAGAGGCGTGATTATATGTATGTATATGTATGTATGTAAATAAAATAAAAATAAAAATGTGCACTTCTACACAAACTTTACACATACGGTGTGGCTCGGCCTTTAACGTGAGCGAGTACCGTAAATATTATATTATTGTATTTGGCGGAACATATTTTGTAAAACTAGCGTTTAAGTGGTTGTGAGATATTATCATGATCATTTTGAAAAGGTGTACTAGGAATAAACCCACCAATCGGAAGATATGCGCGAGCGAGGCTAGCAATGCTATTGGTGGATTTTTTCCTCGCATACCGCTCCGCTACCTCGTATACCTCTGCTGGGTACTCACCCTAATTCCTTCCTCAAAATTAGAATAGCTGCCTGTTCATCCAGAAAGTTCTATTTTATAACTTTTCCACCTAGACGCTAAAAATCCTAAAAATAAACTATTCCGCTTACGCCATGATATTATTTGCGCCATCAAGTCGAGCCCTCGAGCATATTCGGTGAGGAAATTGAAAGGTTTTTGCAATCTTGCCGCGAAACCCTTCTTTTGATCGAGTTTTTATTATAATCATAAGTTCGCCTATTTCCGTTCAGTCATATTACCATAAACCCAATTGTTGTCATTTTTACTTGTGCGTTATTTTAGCAGACTACCCTGAATTTGTTTTTCTTGTCTAAATGTTAAGGTAAACGTCCGAGTGCTCGACGCTGTACTAGTATATGGCATGTGCACTCTATGTCAAAGCAATATGGGTTAAATTCGAATGAAGAAAAAATCTCTTAGTTCGAATTTAACCCATACTGCTTTGATACAAAGTGCCCATGCCATATACTAGTACAGTTATCGTCATCAATGGCTTTTAAGTCTATTACAGACTATACAAGCAGTTTCAAGAAGGGAAACAACGTCTTCCATGGCTGTGTAAGCCAATGCGGGAGCGGCATAAGGAGTGTAAAATGTTATACTTAAGGAAGTAAATGTAATCTTGCGAGTTTGTATGTTAGGTACGGGTAATCTCAGGAACCGTTTCTAAAATTATTTCATTAGTAGGTAAACCTATCTAGAACAGACATTCAGGATGAACATAGGCTAAGTTTTATAGAATATAATAGCAGCTAGTGTATATTCAAATCTCTTAATCCACGAATGTACATCCGCTATGGACAAAACACAGACTCCGTGCATTATCTACGCATTGAAGTGGACAGATTGATTGGATTACGAGTATTAATGAACATGTTATATCTAAACAAATTCATCGAGCATTGATATACCTACTGCGTAAAGCGGAAACGGGGTTAAATGGTCCCTTATAAAGAGTCAATTTACAAAATCTGAAAACCGTAGTATCGCGTTTTTTTTATTGCATCGTAGTATCAATAAAAGCCGTCCAAGTGCGAGTCGGACTCGAACACGAAGGGTTCCGTACCATAATATATAATTTTTTTTTTCTGTTTTTAGTATTTGTTGTTATAGCGACAACAGAAATAATCTTCTGTGAAAATTTCAACTGGAACTATCACCGTATCAGTGAGATACAGCCTGGTGACAGACAGACAGACTGACAGACAGACATACATACATACGGACAGCGGAGTCTTAGTAATAGGGTCCCGTTTTACTCTTTGAGTACGGAACCCTAAAAAAAGAATGAGAACATTTTTTACGGGGTGTTTTGTAACACGTCACGTTGTATCATCAAAGCACTAAATAATTAAAGTCAAAATGTTAATTTATTTTAGAAGTTAATGTTGTCGACGGTACTTTTTTGCATAGTCATCGTCTGCTCAGTGAGAAGATTCTACTTAATGAGCCCAAACAACGGGTTTATAATAATATTGTGTAATTGAGCAGTTGCTATGGCGACCCTCCGTGTCCAATGTCCATACATCTTTCGACAAATGTGTGCCCTTTTGTGATAATGTTACTATACCAACCGATTTCAATGTTATAATTTTTTTTTGACTTATATAATACCTCATGACATGAAGCTTACCTGCAGAATATATATTTGAATGAAAAATGTAATAATTTCGTGAAGATTTCAACATTGCATCTCAATAAAACTATCCCTACTTTCCCACAGTGACTTTACCTGCAGCCTCAATCTGGGGGCACGGTAGTGCCCCCGCCAAGTCTAGCATAACAAGGAGGCACGGCCGTACCATCCTTTTCTCGAAGCCATTCAGCCCATTTTCAACATCCTGTAATTTTGTGCTGGCTAAAGCTAGAACCCTGAATTTTCAGGAACATGTAGGGCATAATATGGCTAACATACAATATCAATAACATTCAATTTGAACTTTTAATTTGCGAACTATTGTCCGTCTAAGTTCGTTAGTTTTGTCACTACTTTGACTTTGACATACTCACTGATAATGATCACGCTAATTCTAAGGTAGGTACTTCTAGCAGACCCACAGCTCCAAATTTCAAACGTAATTAGTTTTTAGCTTAATAACTCATAAAAAACCTAAAAATATTTCAATTTCTGTCAAGTTTCAGAGATATACAAACGGCATAAATAATTTATAATCCTATACAAATACATGCGATTACAAAGTTACTTTTGCAGTTCCTTCCTGCAAAACTATACAAACGTTATTTGCGGTTGGTAAAATAACATTCCGATACAAAGTCTACAAAAAGTAATGAGATCCCATAAAAAACATTCCATGTTAAAAATAGGCCAAGTCTCGAAACTCGTTCACAGTAAAAAGTGGTGAGATATTTCGTAGAGCCAAGTCAGGCATTCTTAATATTAATCTTTATTTGCTTGCTAAATAAAATTTTGTGACTTGGCAATCACACTTACATAGTTTTAGGTACGTCTATGCAAAAATTAGTAGGTAAATACAGTCAAGTTGTGTGATTCCCAAGTTGCAGAATTTTATTTAGCAAGCAAATAAAGATTAATAAGAATGCCTGACTTGGCTCTACGAAATATCTCACCACTTTTTACTGTGAACGAGTTTCGAGCCTTGGCCTATTTTTTACATGGAATGTTTTTTATGGGATATCTCTTACTTTAAATATACTTAGTAATAAATCAAACTGTGAAACCTATCGGATTATATCTATCAATCCTTTATAAAAACAAACACCTTGGAGAATTCGGGGCCCTATCTAACTTTACTCGTTTATTTAAAACTTTACTTTGAACGTTCCAATTAACGAAAAAGACAAGTTCTTATGCAATGAAGAAACAACACGTCCCAACTTTTTAGTTGAATATTAAAATATCTAGACCACTTCAGTATCAACGGTAAGGATAAACTTATTTAGCTAAAGCCAACACTAAACTAAGAATAAGTAGTAGGGGGGTATAATATAAAGGGACCACGATCGCGGTACAGTTAGTCTTCGGAGTGGAGTTCTCGGAGTGAAATAAATAAGTAGATATAGAATAGAGAGAAAGAGGCAGAATTAAATAGTGGAAATAAGTGGTGAATAGTGAAGAAATGACCTGGTGCAAAGTAACAGTAAAGTGTTAGCTGTGTCGGTAATAGCAGGCGCGGACTCAGTGAACTTACGAGTGTAGTTAGTGAGATGAGTCAGTGTTATTAGTACCTGAGGATTCAATGGACTTTGCCCCGTGTAAAGTGACTTTAATAAATTTTCTGTCGTGTTAAAGGTGTTTAACTCTATCCCGTAACCCCCCACGCTAGTAACAATATGCTTTAAATAGCGTCACTTAACTACTTACAACTACTTAATCATCATCATCATCATATCAGCCAAGAGAAGTCTACTGCTGGACATAGGCCTCCCCCAAGGAGTGCCAAAGTGACCGGTCCTGCGCCACCCGCATCCAGCGGACTCCCGCGACCCGCAACTACTATACTTAATGTTTTAATGTAATCATTATTTACTTACTTACTGCTGCGGCGCAACGATCCAAAGTGGATTTTGGCCTCCAACACTGAAGACACCTTCATCCTTGGACATCCAGTCAACGGCCCCGAGTTCATTCAAGTATTTTTGGACTTCGTTACCCCACCGGCATTCAGGAAGCCCAACACGTTTTCGACCAAGTGGACGCCTTGAGTACGTTCTAAATAAATAATAAAAAAGTAGACCATTGAACCATCTAACCATCAAAACAAACTTACAATTAATATAATGTTAAGTAGGTAGTTAAGTTCTAAATATAAAAAAGCTGGATAAAATAAGACTGAATGATATTAGGCGAAGAACAAATATAAACGATATCCCAATTAAAATAGAAAGGCTAAGGTGGAGTGGGGCGGGACACATATTTAGATACAAAATAGATAAATGGACAAAGCAAATATCACAATGGTACCCACCCAAGAGAAGGAAAAAGGAAAAGAGGTAGACAGGTACGGAGATGGGAGGATGACCTTAGACTAATAGGAGGAAACATATGGAGAAGAAAAGCTATGCCGGAAGGCAAGACGACAGTGTCGATGTCTAATATAATAATGTTGTAGAGGGCGCTGTTGTCGGTAACGGCTATCTATAAACAGCTCCGTAATTATTTATTGTTTTTATTATAATTACACGCTTTTAAGTGACATAAATTCATATATATATTAAGTTTGACACACGGAATACATCGGAACAGTATTAATAAAGAAAAATGGCACCGGCGAAAGCAAAAACTACGATAAACACGGCGGCGGTTAACAGGTTGGTGGATGTTATTTCAAATTTAATAGCAGAGATTGCGGAACTGAAAGACGATGTCAAGGGCTGTCGGGACATTATCAACACGCAACAAAGGACGCTGACTTACCTGGTGTCACAAATGTCCGGACACCTGCCACCAAATATTGAGCACTTACAACAGCTACAGCACCTATCACTCAATGAATCTGGCCCTCAAGGTATGCTATTCTTGGGTGATACCCATATATCTGTCCCCACTGACACTGTCACACTGCCGCCGCCACCGCTGCCTACACCAGCAACGAAAAACACTCCCGTGACCCTGACGCCCGTGACGGCACCCGTGCTGCAGCCCGCACCTCAGTCTGCGCAACCTTCGCTACGGTCTGCACCACAGCCTGCGTCAAAGCCTTCGCCGCAGCCTGCACAGCCTGCACCACAGCCTGCGCCTGCGGGATCCCAGTCAAGGCGTGCTGTATCTCCCGCCATAGCGGCGGCACGTCAGGTGGCAACTACAGCACCGCCGCAGCCTACTCTGAAGGCCTCCTCGCATGGAGCTTCCAATACCACAGGACTCCGTGCGGCTGCCCCCCGAGAAACCAGTTTGCACGTCTTCAACCTAGGCGTTGAGACCACTACCGAGGACGTCGTCCGTCACGTGCAGGCTCGAATGGGCATCCCGGCGCCAGTGTGTGAGCGGCTCGTTGTCACCCGAGGTAGCTATGCGTCGTTTCGACTGGACGTGCCAGTCCACAAGGTCAACGTAGTGAAACGCGTTAGCAACTGGCCCGAAGGAGTATCTGTGCGCCCATTTAATATTGTGCAGCCAAAAAACTTCACACCCAATCGCGGCACAACAAAACTAAAATAGGAACTAAATTGGTCGTAATCCACCAAAATGTACGATCCATTTGTGGCAAAACTTCGTTGTTGGAACTACTTTGCAGCACTGAACAACCCGATATTCTTGGATTAACTGAAATTTGGTGCAGCAAAAGTGAGATTGAGCGAGTGCGTTTATGTGGGTACACCGTCGCGAATTATTTTTGCAGAACGCGCACCGCGGCCCACGGTGGTACCGCCTTGATCGTGCGGGATGGACTGGCGTTTAAGCCGCGTAATGATCTACAAGCCCACTCTGTTCAATATCACTTTGAATGCACAGCCATTGAAATTCCTAGTTGTAAGTTAGTTGTTATATCCTTGTATAGAACTGGAAAAGGCGATTTTGATATTTACTTGAACAAATTGGAATTATTGTTTACGTAAGCTCACTGACGAAAATAAAAGGTTTATTCTGGTTGGTGACCAAAATGTGGACTATTTATCTGACAATAGTTTGAGACAGCGGGTGGACGACGTGCTAGGTACCTATGGATGTGTAAACACAGTTTCTTTCCCAACTCGCGTGACTGCCGACTGTGCATCGTCCATTGATTGCGGTTTAGCGAACCACTCGCGTGACTGCCTAACTGTGTCGCCAGTGGACACTGCTATTAGCGACCACAACGCCCAACGATACGAGTTCGCTATTGAGTATGGGCGTTCCGATGACGTAGCACACGAAATCGAACGTATGTTATTTAGTGATGAATGCATTTATTTATTTTATTGTGATATTAGTAATTATAATTTTAATTTTATTTTTGATTCAACTATTGACATTGATACAAAATTTAATAAACTATTTAACATTTTGACATACTACATCGACATTCAATTTCCAATTAAAAAAATTAAATGTAATAATAAAAAGAAAACATTGCCATGGGTAACTGATGAAATAATGGAGTACATGCGTAAACACAGGGACCTCCATGAAATCCAGCGTCAATATCCCGGCAACCCGATTATATCGGAATGTATTGATAATTATTTTAACTTAATTAAATCCACAACACTGCGCGCTAGGCAATACCATATCGAACACAGGATAGGCGAAAGTAGAAATCCCTCCAAGGAAATTTGGAAAGTGGTAAATGAGGAGATAGGTGCAAAAAATAAATCTCAATCTATCTGCCTCAATGACTCCTCGCAAACAAAAATACCACCGAGCGATGTTCCAGATGAGTTTAACTCGCATTTTCTAAATATAGGTTTAAAAAATGCGATCAACACAAATCCCGCTTTAAGTAGGCGCTATCTATGTAGTTACCTACATGACCTTGACGTACCGACGATGACCTTGCCGACTGTTACAAGTGACATGCTAAATAAGGTGATTCGAAAAATGTTAAAAACACGCGCAACTGTAGATACTTATGACATTTCACTCAATATTTTATTAAGTATATGGCCAATTATTTCTGACATTTTAATCGTACTTATTAATATTATTTTTGATACAGGTGTATACCCAGAAGTGTTAAAGTGTACCAGAGTTTGCCCAGTGTATAAGGGAAAGGGTGACAAGTGCGATGTCAACAATTACAGACCAATAACAATAGTCCCCACAATTTCTAAAATTGTGGAGTCCATCCTCTCATCGCATTTAATGGCCCACCTAGAGAACAATGACCTACTGACTGACCGCCAATTCGCTTATCGGCAAAATATGTCCACAACAACTGCTGCGCTCAAAATATTTGACTGCATTGTTTCCGGTCTGGATGACAAATGCAAGATGGCAGGTATATTTTGTGACTTGTCCAAAGCTTTTGATGTGATTGATCATGACCTGCTTTTGGACAAGTTACATCATTACGGGATACGAAACTTAAGCCACAAATTGTTTACATCATTTTTGTCCGACCGGAAGCAAGTAGTTAAGATATCTGCGAGCGGTAAACGACTGAAGTCCAGTGCTGGCAGCGTGAATGTAGGAATCCCTCAAGGTTCGGCGTTAGGAAATTCCCTTTTCCTAACGTTTATGAACGACCTTCCCGCTGCCATCACAGCTGGTCTCTCTGTCCTATTCGCGGACGATACCACAGTGGTTGTCAGCGCGCGCACTTCTGAACAGCTTGGAGAGAAGATACATGACGGATGTGATCAACTACAGAGGTGGTTTGCTACCAACGGCTTACTCTTAAATATAACAAAATCCAACGTCATGGTCTTCTCAGGGCGCCAAATTGCGATTCCTCCGTGCGTAGCAAACAGCCCGATGCCGATAAGTGATAAATGTAGGTTCCTGGGCTTCACTCTGGACTCTCACCTTAACTGGAAGTGCCATGTAGACAAACTATGTGATAGATTGAGTAGTGCAGTCTTTGCTTTGCGTAAACTAAAACCTATGGTATCAGACGATGCCATGAAGCAGGTTTATTTTGCTCATTTTCATTCGCTGATGTCCTACGGCACGCTCATTTGGGGAAACTCAACGGATGCCAACAGAGTGCTGCTTATGCAGAAACGTGCCGTACGTGCGGTGATTGGGGCAAAATCAAGGAGTTCGTGTAGAGGCCACTTCCCAGCGCACGGTATTATGACGCACTACTCACTCTATATATTCGAAATTATAATGTTTGTAAGGAATAATTTTTCCTCGTTCGATACCGTAAATGTGATTGGCAAAACACTCCGCCGCACTGGGCGTTTGAGAACAGTTCCCCGTCGCATGGCACTTAGCAGAAAAGAACCCGCGTGTCATTGGGCCTACCTACTACGAGCGACTACCCGCTGATCTTAGACTGGAACCATCTGACGAAGCATTTAGACGCCGCCTGAAATACCTTTTATTGGAAAATCCATTATACTCAGTTAAAGAGTATATGGATCTTGATCTGACATGTTAAATTATTATTTTTACCTATTTACATTTGTTTTAATATGATTTGACATTAAATATCACCTATATTCTAATGCACATTACACTATATTGTAAATTGAATGACGATACCTAGTGGTTGACATATTTGTTCTTTTGATTTTGTTTTATTTTTATATGTACTCGTTATTGAGTAAATTTGTTGACATTGTATTAATTTAATATTATATCTTTATTTTTTCTTTGTTTTTGACGATCATGATAAATAATCTTATTTTTTTGGACATGACAGCAAATTTGTAATGTATTTTTTTATCATGAAATAAATAATCTAATCTAATCTATACTATTTAAATAAGTTTTTTTGTAAAAAGTCGTTAAGTAAAGACTATAATAATCATAATAAAAAAGTAGGAATAAGAAAACAGTAAATGCGACGATAGCGAACAATACTCGAGCACAACACTCATACATATGTATTTTAGCGAGCCGGATCGCAATATTCAATATCGACCACGTGAATTTCAATAGAGTACCTATCTTCAAGAGAAAATTGGAGGGAAATCTGAATATTCTTCGGCAATTTAAAAAAAATATGTTAATGTATTCCCGAGAGTCGGCGACTGTTTTCATAAATTGATTGCTTTGAGCCAATATCAAAAGAATTGTCAATATCGAATAATTGACTTTATAATGACTGTAAGTATCTATGGCTCGCTCGAGAGAACGATTTAATTCTCTAACTACGTTTTCAATTTTATGCTGATAATTGCCGATGGCTGTCACCTTTTGTACTCGTTATCCTTTACATACTTTTGTCATTTAAGTTTATCTTTCATATTGGATTCGATGGAACATGAAATATATGCAGAAACTCACGCCTATAATCCCACAAGGTGTTGGCAGCACGCATGAGGTTTAGTACTCAGTGACAGATGGAGAAAATGTGGTATTGCTGTAATAGGTCGTTAGCCCACAACACTAAAGTCCTTAACGATAAATAATAAGTCAGATCCAGTAAAGCTTTTTCATTAGGTAGGTACTTCAATAGATATAAATAAATATTTGGGACCATGGTGTAGTTTATTTCACGGCTATGGGGTTATGCGACATGAAGAGAAAGTACCTTCAAAATTGAATCATCATCATCATCATCATATCAGCCGAAAGACGTCCACTGCTGGACAAAGGCCTCCCCCAAAGAGTGCCACAATGGCCGGTCCTGCGCCACCCGCATCCAGCGGACTCGGAGAATTGAATATAGGATATATATATATATATTTTAATAAGTAATACTTATCCCCTACTCTTCCTCCTTTTCGCTTCATTCGTTTTTATGTAAGCATGTGGTGAAGTCTTCTACAAGTATAATTGCCAAATGTGTAATGTTTCGTTTTAATTAGATGCAGTGGAGCTTACTTTTTTATTCCGACTACACGAAACACGCTGCCACTTAAGAGTAGGTACCTAAATTTTTGCAAGTGCAGTCATAACTTGTTTTTAGGCTTTAGCAGGTTAGAAACGACTACTCTTTATCATATTGCTGTTGATGTGTATCATGTCCTACGAATAATTGTCAATTGATACATGTACATACATTGTAACAAACATTCACAAACGTCAACTCTTACTCTTACTGCCCAGTAATATTTATTGTAACAAACCACTACCACACTTTATCCCATCCTCGTCGCCAATTTGTCGTATCTTCAATGAAACGCATAAATTTATTAATTACGTTTATTTTAAATAGAGCATGCGTCTGTGGCAAAAGCGTCGATGAGTCGGGTAGGCATGGCCTCTCATGTATAAAAAGCGTCGATGAGTCGGGTAGGCATGGCCTCTCATGTATAAAAAGCGTCGACGAGTCTTCATGTCAGCTGACCAGGGACCCAATGTTTCTACCGCAAGCGCCGCAAACTCGTAGTCTTTAATTAAAGACGAGTATTTGCGGCGCTTCAACACCTGGGCCTGGTCAGCTGCAGCGCCGGGTTGAGTGCGAGTCCCCTGGGGACCTGTCGCGAACGCCCTCTCGTTATATAGGAATGTAACTGGTACAAATACAGTCAGACTGCGCAAAATTAGAGGGCGCCGCGAAAGGTTTATATATGAACATAGAGGAGGGATAATCTGAATCCTACCTTTCATCCAATGCAGTCCACGGATATCTGCTTCGCTTTCTGAGACGACACGCGACACGAAGGTGCTCGCGTGCCCACACGATGACGCTCGCCTGTACCACCTGTGGTTATAAATATAACCATGACACACCTGTCACTTATGCCCCAGAACTCTTAGCACATACAAGTTCTACCTACTAAGCAAAATGACATGGTGCACCTTGCGCTATAGGAGGTTAGCCACACACTATGTGCGCTGTATACTTTCTCATGTTCTCGCCTACCGGCCGAACAACTATGAACCTCCTCTTATACTGAACTCGCTCTCACATACAAAGGATTATATACAAGTAGTCTCGAGTAGCAGTCTCAGATGATTTCATATTAGTAACTAGGATATATTGCGTCATCACATTAAAGAGGTCATCCTATACGGGCTCTACAGGTATAGTCAGTCGGTCTCGTTATGAGGTATTACATAGCCCGCCTAGTTCCCATCAAGCGATTCGACACGAATCTATCGGTGCCCGTCAAGGCCGCCTTACATTCGAGTTGTCCTCCTTCACAACCTATGAGGCACCTTGGCGTGGCCGGCCACTCACTAGGGCGCGCACCTTACGGCCTGTTCGCAACAGGGCTTACAGCGCTACTACGCACCTCCCCACCTTGCAGGGAGGCAGTTTGAACGATACCCGACTATCCCTTTCCACAACCGCCGTACTACGTAGGCTCACGCTAGTACGGTGGTAATTCACACCAGCACACTGGCGAAACTTGGAACTCCCTCTTAGACACCATACAACGCGGAACCCAGTGCTCCGGACGTTGTATGGTGGGATCTCACCTCCGTGTAAGACCCTCGGGGACAAAGCTACGGGAACTAACATCCGTAATATCAACGAGTACCATTAACAGAGACGTTACCTTACACAACGCCCTAATGGCGGCAAAACGGGATAGTTTCACTTGGGTAGCTAGTTATAAAGTTACAGTAAGTATGAGCGTAATTGAGACATTGAGACACATACCAGTATCATTACGTAAAAATCATGATTCTCATGATATGAAACATCGTCATAATACATACATTATATAACACATTTATAGTAGAACAATAAAGCAAATAGGAGAAAAAGTAAAGTGCTGAGAATCTAAGACACTTAGCTTTCAGAGATCAGCTGCGTAGCTCCCGGCTCCTTGGCGAGAACACCTCCTCAGACTACTTCGTCACTCGCCAATTTCAGATCACAAAATGAGGCTTCTCCAACAGAGCAAGCCCTTAAATGCTACTACCAAAGAGAATATAACCACTACGTTTAAGAGACGGAACTTCATAGTACTTCATCTCACTGAAAGCTCGATCGGGTATACATCTTACCAACATAAGAAATATCGAATGTTGCTATATCTACTCATAAGGGCCATTATACACCTACAAGATGGAAAGAGACAAAACACATTCAATTCATTCACTTTTAGGCAGCTGGTTGTGACAGATGGATAGGTGTATAATACGCTTAATTTACCAAATTTAGTGCTGCAAAAACCGGTAATAGTAATTTCAAGAACCGATAATAGTGATGTCAAGAACCGATTATAGTGATTTCAAGAACCGATAATAGTGATTTCAAGAACCAATAATGATTGCTAAAAGCATTTCTATTTTTGGATTTGCGTCGTCGTATTTGTCCCTTATAAATGAAACAATATTAGAGTTAAGGTGCAACCCTTATTTATTCCTTCAGATTAAACATTAAGATTGCCAAATAGGTAAAGCATAATTTTAAACTGCCAGAGGGCCTACCGCGAAAGAAAAACGAACATCTTTCTGTCGCTCGAACTTACAAGTGCGACTGAGAGGGAGATACACAAACAAAGCTTGTGTTCGTTTCGCGGTAGCCCCTCCGAATACACTGAAACCTAATTCAGTACGCTGATTTGCGACCACTTCGATTGAGACGACCTGAACTTTGCGACCACTTCGATTTAGACGACCTGAACTGCAAGGATATTATATCGTTTTCATAGTAGAAAGAGATATTTAATAAAGATACGCAATATCTTTAATTTTAAAAATAACCACCTTGTCAGGTGTTCGTCGAGGCTGGGCTCACACAGTCTGAGATCATGCACAGAAAACAGAATCTGGTCCACTCAAGAGAAAGATTGTATTTTAGTTATTAAATTATTTAAAATATTCATGTCATGCTCCCCGGCAACCCCACTTTCGATTTCGGGATTTCTGTGCATGTGAAAAAATTGTACCAAAATTGTACCGAATTAGTACTTACTTAAAAAAAATTGCACCTCAATAGTTTCGAGAGTACAATTATTTTAAATTGGGGTTGCTGGGGAGCATCTCTTCAGGAAACCCAATCTTAAAAAGAAGGAATTTCACGTAGAATCTAAGTTTTTTGTGTAAAATAAGGCCCAAAAAAAGTTGTATTCTCGTGTTTACCGTTGAACGAGATAGCTAGGCTAGTTAAATCACCTGCGCCAGAAAGCGAACGCCTGCGTTACACGGCAATACGAAAAACACATGTATTATTCCATATTTTGCAAATATTTTTCATAAGGCGCAAAAAATCATTGCATTGCACAGCAATAGACTGCTGTAACATTTGGGCAAATGCCTCATTCGACCAGCCAGCCAGCAGCCAGCGTTCTGAAAGCGCCGTCGATGCCGAAAAGTTTATCTTAGTTTGCCGGGCCGGAGGAACTCAGCCTAACGAACAAAAACTTTACAAGTAGCATATGACTGCCACCAGTAGCATGCATTAGGCTGGAAATATTGTACTCATTGGTTTTTACCGTTGAATGAGTCAGTTTATGGCCAGGTACTCGTAGTTTTACTTATTATTTTTAAATTTTTTGCGCCTGATGAAAAATATTAGCAAAATATGGAGTACATGTGTTTTCCGTATTGCTGTGTCACGCAGGTGTTCACTTTCTGGCGCAAGTTTGGTAATTTAACTAGCCTAGCTATCTCGTTCAACAGGAAAAACGAGAGTACAATTTTTTTAGATTCTACGCGAAATTACTTCTTTTTAAGATTGGGGTTGCAGGAGAGATGCTCCCCAGCAACCCTAATTTAAAATAATTGTACTCTCGAAACTATTGAAGTACAATTTTTTTCAAGTAAGTACTAATTCGGTACAATTTTGGTACAATTTTTTCACATACTCAGAAATCCCGAAATCGAAAGTGGGGTTGCCGGGGAGCATGACATGAATATTGCATGCCCAATGCTGGTCCAACATAAGTACTAACATAAGTAAACTACTTTATACCTTATTACAGTCAGATCTGTTTTATAACTATGTCCTGGCAATAAACACTTTAAACTTTGAAAAAAAAGGAGGTTTTTGTAGAGATTCTGCATAAAGTGTGACGTTTTATTTGCTCTTGAGGATTCAGATTATGATTCCGTGACTGAGTTCCGTTGTGTGAGGCCAGCCTGAACCTGGTCGCGTAACCGGCATAATCACCACCACTTACATTATCACTGATACAACAAGGATTTATTTACTAAAATGTCACATATGCTAAATACAATTTAATAAATGTCTAGCGTCTGGTCAGCACGAGGTATATCCAAGTATCTGCCAGATGAATTTTGATCTGGTTATTTTTACAAGCTTAATAATACTTGTTAGTTCGTTTGATCGTTAGCATTAGTATGTGCGGGTCAAATATTCCAAGTCAAGTTCCAAGTTCTAATTTAGTAAGTGTAAGTCGGATGGCAATGCCATCCTATGGTACCATAAAATTAGTCTGAAGATAAAGATGGAAGGTGGCCATAGCATCTCCATAATTAAACAAGATAAACTCTTAATGAGTGGTTGACGACTAGGTAAAAAAACAGCGCCAGAACCGGTCATTGTGGCACTCTTTGGGGGAGGCTGATGTCCAACAGTGGACGTCTTTCGACTGATATGATGATGATGAATCATTTTTTTAACTACTTAAACACTAACTATTTGCAACTTTTGCAAGGGTGGTCGCCAACTAGCTAACAGGGTGGTCGCAAACCGACTAAAGCAGTCGCTATCTAGAGTATCTAGCGAATTCGCCATTTTGAAACATTTCCTATATGTTTTCCTAATCTATGGATTAAAGTGCTATATTTTATTATTAGTTTCAAAACTTTACTATACTCAGGGCCTATCCGAATACCATCTATTATGCGTGTAAATTTAAAAATCAGGTATACATTTACTAATCTAAAGTGAGCAACTCGGCTAAGTGGTCGCTAATCGGCGAAGCGACCCTACCTAGGTTTCTTCGTAGCGTACCCTCAGAGCGAAAAGTCGTCGACTTGATGGCGAGTCGTAGATGCCATCTAATTCGATTACGGCAACAATAACATATTATGGATTAGGCCAAACATGATTTCAAATACTAGAAAGAGAGGCCTAAACCCTCCTACCTGTAGATGTTACCGTCAGATTATGAACACCGTCAGTTTATAATCTTACTCGCGATATTATAAACTGTCGAAAAATTAACAACATAATTTTTCGGTAAATGTTTAATATATCAATGTGAAATCGTCAAATTGTGAACTGAATCAAATTGGCACGACGCGGACCGCACACCGTGTGCTAATTGGTTGAACAAAGTATTCCACTTGCATCAGCTTCCACGTACCTACGTCAGAACATGATAGTTTTTTTATCCAGCAATTTTATTCCATTCATTTCGTCATCCGGTAGTATCGACGGAGCCCCGCTGCGCGCTGATATTGTTTCAATTATGTAAACTTATATATAAGTACCTTGACACTATCTCTTTTTGGAATATTACCTATATTTTGTTTGCAGCTAAGTTGTAGGGACCTATTACATACAAAACCTAAAGTGTATAGGTCCCCCGACTGCAAACAAAATATAATATTCCAATAAATATTTTTCTTTGCAACTTCACTGTTACCCTATTTAATCCTTGCATTAATTAATGTCCATATTTTTTAGTTTATCACTTTGTTGTCCATCCGTTCGTCTGTCAAGACCCTTTTTGTGAGGAACGCGTGGAGGTATCAAGCTGAAACTTATATCAAATACTTAAGTCTACTGTCCCTTGGAGCTGTGCAAAAATCAAACTTCTAAGCCAACGCAATCAAAAGATACTTACAGGCGTTTACGCTGCGTGGGGCTCCTATTTCTGGGCGGTTTGCCCTTCGGGCAACTGAAGATACCTAACTAACCTAACCAACCTAGTATTTGTGTACGTTCCGTAGCAAGTTGATTGGATCTCAGTTCACAATTTGACGATTCGACATTGATAGTTGTTTTGACAGTTCACAATTTATCGACAGTTTATAATATTGCGAGTAAGATTATAAACTGACGGCGTTCACAATCTAACGGTGACATATACATATAACACGTCTGGCCAAGTCTACTGCTACCCATGTAATAGAATAGAGTATAGCGAGTTGGTTTTAAGATGTCCGAATGACCATAAACCATTGAGGTATAATGTTCTAACGTACTAGAGAAGACACACCGAACAAGAAGTTTGCGCTACGCGTTGCGGTCCATGGGCCGCACCGTCTCAGTCAGTTCTATGACAAGCTACCCTCCCCCCGCATACCCCCCGCCTTGCCGGCTGGCGCACAAATAATGTTCGGGTTGTCTTCTCTAGTACGTTAGTACATATTACCTCAATGCCATAAACAGCTTATCTTTACGACAATGCTTATTGTGTCCTTTGTTATCTCCTACCATTCATTATCAGTTCAAAATGAAAAAAAACTAGTAATAACTAGTAATAAGTATCTGAGAGAAATAATGAACTGTTAGTCCAAACAACATTAATATTATTATCAGAACACTATTGTCCTGATTATATTATAGGTAATAAGGTCGTATTTTTCGCCGAAATATTGTCTTACGCATAACCATTTCGGCGATAAATATTATACACAATAATTCTTAGGCGACGACGTTTCATTAGTTAAGTGTGTAAATAGATTCGTTAAATACATTTCTGCTTGAAGCATAACACAGGTATAACGACCAATGAAACGACGACGCCGCCCGCCCCGCCCGCTTGTTACTCGCTCGGCCGCTTGAGCGATGTTGTTCATAGAGAGCTAGACGAATAGGCCCGCCACGCGCCGCCGCCGCGCGCCGTACTCCTGACCCGGCCCGCTCAGTAGCCGGATGGGTCCGCCGTGTGTTTTGCGTTTGCGCATTAGATTTTATTCCCCTAACCGTTGCGAATTTTTAGACTTATAGCACTTGTCTGGTAAATCTCCTTTTAGATTTCATTCCTTTTCATATCGCAATCTGTGAACAAAACCAAAAAATCAACTCGTTAGAACATAATCAACATAATTAGAGGCGAACTACAGGCGGTCTTCTCGTTACAGAGTGATCTCTTCCTGACAACCTTAGGATAGCGGAAATAAAATCTCATCATCATCATCATCATATCAGCCGAAAGTAAATCTTTATTTAAAGACCGCAGAGTTTAGGACTTATATTGACAATACCAAAAAAAGTGCGAAAATTTCGTGGTTTTTCGAGTGCCGCAAAGTTAGCACAGGTTTTTGAAGCTGCAAACTTGGATATACGGGACTGGTAGTGGTCCTAACAACATATTCAAAAAGCAGAACTAGCCGTTAGCTTGCGATTTTTCGATTTTTCTGGTCAAATATGACTGGCCTATAATGTCCTACAGGACCCATACTATCACCCCAGTGATTGCCTAGTTAGTAGATAAATCTGTATTTGATCTAGTGAAAATCCCTGCTGCCCTTAGGTTAGCTAGAAAAAGTACACACAGGTGCAAGACACACGCAAAATTAAAAGATGTAGGTACACACCTGTATCGCGATCGAGTGTTCGTTTCTTACATTTAAGAGTAGGTACCAACATGTTCTGTCAGTTTTTTGCTGCCACCAGCCAAAACCGCATAGACCCATCTGAAAAAAAAAACAAAAGCCCAAGAGATGTTCCCAGATAAACTTATATTTTAGATTCTCGTGGTACACAGAACGCAAGCGAAGCCGCGGGATAAAAGATAATGCGTCCATTCCAAAGGTCTTCTCTATATATTGGTGAAAGAATCTTTATAATCGGATGAGTAGTTCCGGAGATTACCCGCTACATACAAAGTAGTAAAGCGACACACATTACACCTTTGTAATATTATAGTATAGAGTTACGTTATAATAATAAGTAATATAGTCCTGTGTCTAACAATATTGATAATGGTATTTATAAGCGTTAAACAAAATATTAATATTACTGATTCTTGTAATGTATTGTAGAATAAAGTCCTGATAAAGTGGCCATACACTTAATTCAAACGTAAGGATTTAAAAGAGGTCTACCTTCACATTACTCTTATCTAAATCTAACACAGCGGAATGTCATTTCGCTCACATTTAGAGTATTTAGACCAGCACAACTGTGGAAGTACCTACCACCTTATAGAACAAAGCAACCAGAATAACCTTGCTCTGTGGTGTTGTGTTCCTGGGTGAGTAAGGTCGCCAGAGGTCCCGAGTGAGGGAGCCGCGTTTGTGTCTATGCATCAACACAACGAATCCTCAGATCAATAAAGGGTTGCCAATGAATTTCTAATTCTTCGGGAATCGTAGGCATCCATAGGCTGCGGTGTCTGCTTACCATCACGCAGATTGTATGCCTATTTGCCACCGTCGAAGTTAAAAAAACACAAATCAATAAAGGGTTGCCAATGCGTTTAAGATTCTTCTGGAATAGTAAGCGTCCGCATAGGCTGCGCTGTCCGCTTACCATCACGCAGATTGTATGCCTGTTTGACACCATCGAAGTTAAAAAAAAACATAAATCAATAAAGGGTTGCCAATGCGTTTAAGATTCTTCTGGAATAGTAAGCGTCCACAGGCTACAGCGTCTGCTTAACATCACGCAGATCGTATGCCTGTTTGTGGGCGTCGAAGTTAAAATAAAAAATTGGCCAAGTGCGAGTAGGACTCGCGCACGAAGGGTTCCGTACCATTATCAATAAAAATATTTATTTTATTTTGTTTTTAGTATTGGTTGTTATAGCGGCAACAGAAATACATCATCTGTGAAAATTTCAACTGGAACTATCACGGTATCAGTGAGATACAGCCTAGTGACAGACAGACGGATGGACGGACGGATGGACGGACGGACGGACGGGCAGCGGAATCTTAGTAAAAATTAGTAATAGGGTCCCGTTTTACTCTTTGAGTACGGAACCCTAATAAACACAAATCAATAAAGGGTTGCCAATGAATTTCTGATTCTTCTGGAATCGTAGGCATCCATAGGCTGCGGTGTCTGCTTACCATCACGCAGATCGTATGCCTGTTTGCCACCGTTGAAGTTAAAAAAAAAACAAATCAATAAAGGGTTGCCAATGCGTTTAAGATTCTTCTGGAATAGTAAGCGTCCATAGGCTACGGTGTCCGCTTAACATCACGCAGATCGTAGCCTGTTTGCCACCGTCAAAGTAAAAAAAAAAACAAATCAAGAAAGGGTTGCCAATGCATTTAAGATTCTTCTGGAATAGTAAGCGTCCATAGGCTGCGGTGTCTGCTTATCATCACGCAGATTGTATGCCTGTTTGCCACCGTCAAAGTAAAAAAAAACCACAAATCAATAAAGGGTTGCCAATGCGTACTAAAAACAATGCGGATGGTCGTAGACAGACGGACGGAAGAACATGAAGACGAACAGTGGACATCTGAAAACAGGCACATAAAACCACAAATACATGTTCCTTTGGTGATGATTTCCGAGAAAACAGGTATTCTATCTCCTTGTCTGGGATTCAAACTTACCTCTTTACCGAATTCGAATATTGCACGAGATGTGTGTGTGTGTGTGAATACTCGGATCTAAATCATGAGTTCATGAGTGATCGAGGTGCCAGCCAGCGCATTTAGCACTGTGCGCCTGTTCTCGGCCCGTCGGCTTTTCAGCGCGGGCAAGAGCGTTGTTCAATGTTGGGTTACACACATTGCTACGACATGTTAAAGTCACGTCCACTTCACACTAATCACTGACATAGTATCCAAAACTATTTTCCAGCGGGGTGACACAGACCATACAGAATCACAAGCGCAAATGATACTTAAAAATTCTTATTACCATTCATATTTTTAAGCACTGATCTTGAAGGCACAAGTTGAGACTCCATGGGAACAATCAAGTTCACAGCAGGCGTAACTGAAATACATTGAGAGACTTCAAAAATTGTTCATGAATCATGTTTCCATTCAGCGAATTCAACCATCAATAATTTGACAAGGAAGTGTGACAGTGTTTTCATAGTTATTATTTAATTTTTAGTTTATATTGATAATATATGTATGTTAGTCTTTAAGGAAGTAAGTAAATAAATTACAAATGACACCATAGCTCAGCCACAGACGGACTGACGGACAGATGGACAGACGGACATGGCGAAACTTTAAGGGTTCCTTGTTGACTACGGAACCCTAAAAACGTCAACTGAAAAAATCTACCGGTAAATGTGTACCTGTAGCGCTGTAGCTAGGTTATGTTTTAGACTTACCGGAGATCATCTTTGGGAAAACTGGCAAAGAAACCTCCCCTGAGGCTTTCTCGGACGCCACACATTTCACAGCGTCTAGTTTTACCGACAATTTCTGAGTCACCAAGCACAAGTCTCTTTCTCAAAAATATTACGTATACACGCGCTAGCGCGAGCAGGGGAGTTTTTTGCTCAATTCATCTCCCCGATCGCCATGAAACTTTCAGAAATCCTGAATTTATAAATATAATTTTCACTAAAACATGGAGAAAACACGATGACAGACGTTAGAATTTGAAGTCTTTGATGGAAAGGAAGTCAAATATAAAAAAGAAAGATATATATTGTCAATTTGACAACGCATGAGTGTCGCCAACCAATATATTTGTCTAGTAGGTTGGCAAAACCCGCTCTCGCGGCATACATTTTGCTCTTTGTATGGGAGTTTCTGAGGACTGGCTACTACCTTATTCTACCCACAGTGACAATTATATATCATAACCTTGCCAGTGCAAATAATCTCTTAAGGCGGCACCACACGGTCCGACCACGAGTTAAAGTCATCGCGATATCATCAACTGCCATGATTCGCGACACTCCCAACAACCAAAAGAAGTGAAGTCATCGCGACATCATCAACTGCCATGATTCGCGACAGGACCATAGGGCTGGCGCTTACCTCTCGCAACGTATTTCATTAGCAATACAGAGAGGTAACGCCGCCAGCGTTATGGGCTCCATGCCGCAGACGGAACTGCTGGACGGGGTTTTCTTTCTATAACTGGGCAAGTTAAGGTAATTTAGTTTTTAATTAGTTTATAATTATTTGCTTGTTAGTTTATTTCTATTTATGATGTTGTTTTCTTGTTTTTATGACGTGTTATTGTATTAATTATGTGTATGCTCAGTATGTATATAGTTTTTAAGTTAATATATTGTTACTAACAAAAAAAAGTGAAAAAAAGTAAAAAAAAAGTTAAAAAAGTTAATAGAGCACTAAGTATACAAAAGGTTCGGCCAATTTAAACGCCGGTGAGTGAGAGACCGGAAATACAGGTGTGAGTGAGATGGAGATAATGAAGCTAACTTTCGTATGTATACCACATTTTATTGCATAACTCAAAAAATAATACAGTGCGGAACATAAAGCTTGAAGTTGAAATACAAAAAGGCAGTCTTATCGCTGAGGAGCAACCTCTTCCAGACAACATTTGGGTAGCGGAGAGGACAGCAAATTAATCTATTAAATACATACGTAGGTACGAACGTCGGGTAGGTCTAAATGTCACTTTTTATGTGGAAAATTTACAGTTAAATTGTACCGAAGCGCGTTCGGAACGTTACGTGATTAGTGCCAGTGCAGTGATCGGTTTTTTGGATTCGACATGGGGTGAACGACCTCAATCATTATGTTAGTATGGATATGGCCCGGGAATCCGGGCTTTATGTTGTTAGAAAAGGCAAAAAAATACAATGTGTTTACTTTATTACACTTTAAAACATCTAAGTAGCTGATTAGTTGAGTATACAAGTCAATGTGGGGCTCGATCCAACTTAGAATAGTTTCATCCTTAGGGAAATAATTAGGTTTTCGCGGCATATCAACTAGTATGTAACACTGCCTTAAGGTCTAGTACTCCCCGAGAATATTCTAATCATACGCGAATCAAAAGTTCAATTAGAGTAAGCCACAGTTGTCGTAAAAGATAATCTCAGAAACAAGTCGATGAAATGAAAATTGAACCATAAATCGTAGTGTGCGAACTTAACGTGGATACTTATTTATTGGATCGCCTTTGAGCTATAAAATCTATGTATTTGCACTTATACGATAACCTGTGACCTAATATTATAGTATAAATTATACAGCCAATACCTATTTATTTATGCAATCCTTATTTAGAAGCAAATAATTAGAACTGAAATCTGGAGAAAATAATGAAATGTCAATGTCAAGATTTTGAAGTATTTTTCCATCATGACAGATATATAAGCTAATACTTTGTGGAGGTTTTAATATATTTTGCTTAAAATAAAGTGTAGAGATTAGGAAAAGAATAGAAGTTTTTGTCTCAACTGGTTGCCATGTAAGAATAAAAAATTCCTTAGAGATAATTTGAATTGTTTTATTTGTGGATCATTGTCAGTCACAAAAACAAAAATCATCTTTCCGGTGGTCAGTAGTTAACGGCTTACGCTCACATATAATATGTTTTATCACATAGAATTATAGAAGGGGCAACGCCGTTTATGCGGATTCAGAGATTAACCAAAAATTAGGCTTTATAGCCCTCAACTTTGGCAATGTCCACCGAAGAGACGCGAACCTAAATCTGACAATGACCCTTGTACGGTTTGTTCGGTATCGCGGGAAACTGTCGTATCTATATTAACTTTTCTACTTGATATCCCGCGAGGGAGAATCCAAATAACCGATCACTGGTGATTACCCCTCAAGAGATAACACTTTTGTTTTTACGAATAGAAACCATAACTAGGTACATTCGATTTAACCCTTTATAGGGCAACTTAAAATGTTTAAGGCAAAAATTACCACCTGTTAAGGTCAACTTTTTGTATTTTGTTACGGTGCAGAATTTTTAGTTGTATGAAATATCAAGAGACTTGAATTATGGATAAATTTTATTCTTGCCCGTTAAAGGGAAATTACGTTTATATACTTAATGATAAAATTACGTTGAACGAACTTCTAAAAGCATCTCATTAAGTCTTCATTATTTTCCTTAAATGAAGTTTTGCTTTGTATATTAATTGTTTTGGAAAGTAAAAAAATATAAATCGTCAACAGAAAGGCAAATTCGAAAATAATATAGACTGTATTTCTTCAAAGTGTAAATACAATAGAGGACAAGTTTAGCTGTTTTTTTTTAATATAATTTTACCACTTTATTCCTCAAATGTTTACAGCATGACAACTGGCCGGATGGACAGACGGAGCTGAGACAGTAGTGGGAAAGGAAGGATACTATCCTTTAGCACGCTTTGGGTACGGAAGCCTAAAAATCAACCAACTTAACTATTGGTTCTGTTAGCTGTAAAATTCGCGAAACTGTCTTTTTCCAAAAAAATAAAATTTGACAATTTTACTCTTAAAAAAATTATACCTGAGTATAATTAAGAATTTTTTCGAGCAGGGTGTTCACAAAATATCAAGAGAATCGGCTGAGAAATGCGTCCTGTAGATGAGAACAGCTTGACAGCGTGACATCGTGACAGACACCAGATATACCTACGAACGATTTTCGTTCGCTTCGCTTACTCATCCGATAATATTGGAGCACAAAGCTTCTAAACATATTCACAAGCCAACACTTTCGTGGCGCTACGCTCGTAGCCGATACCATGCAAACTATCGTACGTAGCGCGCGCCCACGGTTTAGTCCACTTTCACAACCGTTTTTCACAACTAATTTAGAAAAACCACTTTTTGTACTCGACGATTAAAATACGTGTATTAAGATTTCATAGAGAATACTGCAACGTCACTCTTTTCATAGTTGTAGTCCATGTTACTGTCGAAACAATCGAAATAACTACTTTTCGATACGCTCTAGACAACTAAAATAAATTCGACTAATCACGTGGCTGCTTTACTGAACTGTAATGAATTGGACCAATAGAATCGCTTTGATGTCGTACGCTCGTTGATGTCTTTTAAGATATCAACAAGCGTACGAGCGATGAGCTGCACTTCGTTTCAACAGTATCGAGTTTGTTTAATTAGTTCAGTTGACTCGTAGAAAATTAATTTTAATGAACGCGTACAAAAAGTATTGTTCACAATAGTGTTATAATCAAGCTTTTTAATCTCGTACCTTACTTAGGCCACTCAGCAAGCTTCGTGGCCTAAACACGGTACTCGACTAAAAAGCTCTCTATTATAACACGATTGTGAAAAATACTATTTTATTCCTTCTTTCATAACTGGTTATGAAAAAGTAAACAAAAGTGTTTTCTCTAAACTGACATTCATATTATGCTGCCGAATCACGAGGTTGTGAGCGGTTATACTCGTACTCTGAGGCAGGTCGGAGTAGGTACGACGACGAGCGAAGCGAGGAGGAGTGTTAGGAAGAACTGCGATCCTACAGCGCGCGAGCCGAGTGAGCGAAGCGAGCGTGCCGCGGCAGCGGCCGGCGAAGCGCCAGAACCGACTTCATACGACAAGTACAACCGTCACAACCTCGTGATTCGGCAGCATAATAATAGTAATAGTAATAGTAATAAATCTTTATTGTTCAAAAACATAAGTTTGTTACAACTGGAGCCTTGGAGACTGCGTTAGTTTACACTGTGTTGCAGCCCCCAGTGGTTGCCCGTAAACATGAACAGAAAGTTGTTAAGAACAACTGACTTAAGTACTAATAAAATATATTAAAAAGTAAAAAAGTAATAATATTTGGATTACTGTTAAGTTAGGCTATTGTTAGGTTAGGTTACTGTTACTTACATTATATTTAAAGAATACATATGTTAGGTCTGTATTAACTCAAACAAATAATATATATAATAATATGAATGTCAGTTTAGAAAAAACACTTTTGTTTACCTTTTCATAACCAGTTATGAAAGAAGGAATAAAAAGTGTTTATTATTAACTAGTTGTGAAAAATAGTTGTGAAGGTGGACTAAACGACGCCCACGAGCAAAGAAACCATCTTTTTTTTTTTTTCTCTTGGATGCATCCTGCGAACCAGGTACCCAATCGGAAGGAGATGACTAGGTTATGTGGTGTTTCTATTTACTAAAACCTCCACGGCGGCCGGCATCTGCGCTCTTATGCGGAGGACTCCAGGATCTCATTCTGAACGCACTGGAGCCCTCCTCGCGCCTCGCCACATTTGGCACGTCCTAGGACGATAGTCGCCTTCCCTGGGGTTTCTAGTGCCCCGGCCCCCGCCAGGAACACTGCGACCCCGATGACCCCCTTTAGTCGCCTTCTACGACAGGCGGTGGAGACCGTAGACCTATTCTTGTCCGAGCCTACACGGTTGCAGAAAGCCCACCTATAGTGAGTGTCCTGGCACTGAAAGTGTTAAAACGTAAGAGAATTCCGTCCCGTTCCAATATTAATAATCAGACGATAATGCGAGCCTAATTCTTAAGCTTATTGTTAATATGTTTTCGCTTCAGCAACCAATTAGGTGTCTTCCCGGGTGCATAAACTCGGTGTGGGGCTTTAAGGCCCCTTCTACACGAATATCGAAGTATTTTCAAGACTTTCAGCTTGGTAGGCAGGGTATACCCTGGGCTAAACCAGTGTTCTCATGGTAATGTAACAATAATTTATTTTACTGTAAACGTTTACTAAGCAGAAAGTAAAAAATAAAAAAAATACGGGCTTTCCTAATGTTTAATTAGAAGTTGTTTAAGAGCAATAGACGGATTCCAGAGGGTGCGGGTGGAAATCCCGCTCGAGGCGAATAATAAAAATCCGGCCAAGTGCGAGTCGGACTCGCGCACGAAGGGTTCCGTACCATTATCAATAAAAAAAAATATTTCATTCTGTTTTTTGTATTTGTTGTTATAGCGGCAACAGAAATACATCATCTGTGAAAATTTCAACTGGAACTATCACGGTATCAGTGAGATACAGCCTGGTGACAGACAGACGGACGGACGGACAGCGGAGTCTTAGTAATAGGGTCCCGTTTCACTCTTTGAGTAAGGAACCCTAAAAAGTAATAAATGTTATTTTTGCTACCTGCATATTGAGTCACGGGCCATCAAAATATACGATGTAGATCTACATCATTATGCATTTAAGGGTTAAAGATAGTTGGTGTGGCCCGTTGGGTATCTAAAAAAAAATAAAAAAATTGAACCGCAGAGGTTTCCGCTGGTGAAAAAATGTATACCAAAATGTACTACTCAGATTATATTGATCAATAAATTAAAAAAAAAAAAAAACGGTTTATTTCAATGGAACACAAAATATTCTGCAGGTACAGCTTAACCCAATCAATTAATAGGATGGAAACCCACCGTGACGCGCCATCCAAATGGAACGGTAGTGAATGTCAAAAATACAACGTTGGAACAATATGACGTCCATATATTTAACGCACAGGCAAATGGCGCGCTAGTGGATGTCGAAACAACACGACCACGACCACGACCAAGTGACAGGTAGGTAAAATACTTTGATTGAAGTCAAAGTATTTTAGTTTGTACGAAGAATACTTAAAAGCAACCATTACCAACATCTATTGATAGGGTTAGGTTAGTTTAACCATCTAGGGATATAGCTAAACTGCGAGTATGCAGCCCCTTAAGCGCGCCCATTGTCTCGACACTCACTTTACTGGCTAATTGCTTCTCTTTCATACTGCAGCTAACAAGAAAACGCTGTTAAGACTTTTGTATATTGTTCCTTAATTGAAGTTGTTCCTGCGAGTTCGCACGAGGTGGGCGCGATATTCTATTACGGCAGGGAATTAGAAAAAAGTTTACATGTATGCGAGCTTCGTTTACTTACAAACTTCGTTGTTGTGATAGTTTTAATATCATAATTAATGTCGTCGTTTATTAATTAATCTGGTATTATTTCATAAATGGAGAGTATAAATGACCCTACTTAATGGTATCCCTACATGAGCATCAAATGTCGGGGTAATGTGTAAGATTACGTTATTACTTAAACATTAGAATACATTAGAATTAAGTATAACACTTTTCGCGCGTTGTACTCACATTTAAATTACTGTTACGTCAGAAATAAAAGTAAATAAATATTGCGTTTGACCCGTGTAAAACAGTAATTTAAATAACATTAGAATAATATAGGATTTTTATTCAGTTACATTAAGTAACAAGCATTGTATGTTTAAACCGTAAATTTTGTAAGTGTTTTGTTAAAGTTTGATGTATAATTATAATAACTTGCTAAACTATGCACCGGTTAAAGAAAATTTCATTCATGATATTCCAATACCCAGTAATAGGCTTGTTGCGTGGTGTTAAAATTGATAACGTTGTGTTGCTAAATGGATAGTAAACCATCAAAATATCGCAATAAAGTATAAATTACAAAATATAATTAAAATCATATTCTTAAAGATAAAAATGAACCTTGAAAGTTTAGAAAAAAAAGTTTTTTTTATTTTTTGTCCAAGAGTAAATTTAAAGATAAGTACCAATATAATCCTTACGCTGTTATAAATAGAAACAAAATTGTATGACCACAAATTGCAACGTGTGACGTCATACTTTAGAGCCAATCAGTATGAAGCGTTTTGGCTGCAGTCAGCGAGGTCCTTCTTTACTTACCTCGATTTTTTGGGTAGTAATGTTCTTTAAATGTAGTTGCTTCCATACAAACATTTGTTCCTCTACAAAAACTGGTTCGAATGGCATCGTAAAAAAAATAAGGTCACAAGCCCATTGGATACCTATAAATGTAAATGAAATGAAATGAAATGAAATTTGTTTATTTGTAACTTAACATTATGTACGTAGGTATAAAGATGGTGAGGTAAATGGTAAATAATGTCCATATAATGTCAATACCTTATAAAAGTAGGCATGCAAATTTATATATAATTGGTTTTGTTTAAATTTATATAATTACGAGTACAAAGACAAGTATTATTAAGCTTCAATGTCAAGATTGTTAATATTATTAGACACACATTAATAATAATTAAATTGGTACAATCACTACGACAGTAACATTATATAAAAATAAATTCAATTCCTACTTACATTAAAGTCCTTAATATAATCTAGTATAATTCAGGTACTCATTGACGCTATAATAATTACATTCTCCTAGATAATGTAATATTGCTCGTCTGAACTTAGTGAGAGGCATGTCTATTAATTTTTGTGGAAGTTTATTATCAATTTTCGGCATGTAGGCTTGTGAATGTTGACGAATTTAAAAAGAACGAATTTAAAGAGCAACCTCGTGATGAATCAGTACGGGCAGCAGCGTAGGTACCTACGCTGCTTCTATGCATAGTTACATACAAACATACTGCTCCTTTTCTAACCCCTCTGCGCAGTAAGTGACAGGATAATGAGCTCACGTGATTGCCCTCGCCGCGCCGTCTCAACGAGACTACAATTTCCTGAATGCAAAACACATTTCTACTCAAAACATTGCAGTTGTGAACTGATTATTTTCATAAAGACTTCATTCACTCCGTCACGAGAATTCCGCAGCAACCTAAACGCGTTGAAAATAAAGTTCAGATTCCAAAAGTGACGCGAAATAGATACGAGTTTGTAGAGATAACTGGAATTATGACTTTGCGTGGCGTTTTATTTTAAAGTATTCGGTGTCCTAACTGTCGACTTCCATTCAATTCAGAAAACATTTATTTTCTTCGAAAATTTGTTCAAAATGGTGCGGTAAAAGAACTGAAAAACGTAACATCTTCTGTAAGATGCAGCAGAGCGGGTAATCAGCACGTAACGTTCCGAACGCGCGTCGGTTCAACTTAATTGTAAATTTTTCATATAAAAAGTGACATTTAGACCTACCTGACGTTCGTACAATGCGTTACGTGATCGACCTACTGGTCGATTGCGTCACGCTTCGTTCGTACGTAGATAAATCGAAATGCCCTTCGTGTGTAAATAAATATGTCAACAGTCAACACCTCTAAATCCACCTTGCTAAAACAGCAAGTAGTAAAAGCCATCTTTAAAAAAAAAAGTAAATGTCTGATGATTTAAAATGTTGACTTTCTCCCTTCCTGTAACCACCGCTTCCCTGTTTTAGGCGATTTCCTGATTTGTCGGTGAGGAGGCGGTATCATACAGTAAGCTCCGACCATTGAGGTATAATGTACTAGAGAAGACACGCCGAACAAGAAGTTTGCGCTACGTGTTGCAGCCCATGGGCCGCACCGTCTGAGACAGTTCTATGACAAGTTACCCTCCCCCCGCATGCACCCCGCGCTGCCAGCCGGCGCACAGATAATGTTCGGGTGTCTTCTCTAGTACGTCAGTACATTATACCTCAATGGCTGCGACCTGTCAGTCGAGTCCGTGCCGTTCCCTGACTGCGCACCTACATTTAAATGAGTGCTTCCTGACTGGCGCGGGATGCGCGAAAACGGAAGGTACGACTGCAGTACTGTAAGCACACCGCCCCGCTTCCGTGCTATTTATTACTACTGCGCAAATGTAATGTTAATAAGTGAGGAAATCTCTGCGACATCAGTATGCTCAAGTTAAATTGCAAATACCGCATACCGATGCCGCCCCGCCAAGTCTACCAGTGACCCTGCATTCTGGTGTGTCCTACTTATCTTAATGCATTGCTTCTGCACCAAAACTTGACCATAATTTAAAACGATAACGCCTCATAAATACAGATCGGTCACTAACTACCCACTATTGAGATCGCAAGTTGGAGTATTATCTGTTTAATTGCCTCGGATGTCGTCATTCATGCCCCAGTCGGGAACTTCAGAACTTGGACTATTCCGAAAACAGACGATACGATCTTGATAGCAGTGGGTCCATTTAACTTGCCGTTTTGATATGATATTGGAATGACCACAGATCTATGAATATAAGGAGATTGAACATGCCGGCCGGTTTGTATTGAGTACGCCTGTCGCAAGTACATTAAACCCACACAAAGCCCAAATATTTGACGAGACAAAGCACGCACACATCTAAAACACACACACTTGTATACCTACGCTCTTATTGGACAATAAACGCGCATCATATCAGGCATTTTGGGAAGAAACGTAATATTCTCTGCGATCAGGGGGGTAATCACGTAACGTTCCGAACGCGCGTCGGTACAATTTAACTGTCAATTTTCCATATAAAAAGTGACATTTAGACCTACCCGACGTTCGTACAATGCGCTACGTGATCGACCCACTGGCCCCGTAGCATGGATGGCCCTATCACGCGATAAGTGACAGGATAGAGCATCCGTCCCTGGCTGACACCGTTCGATAGAATGAGACGACGCGCTTATCCTGTCACTTATCGCGTGATAACGCCATCCATGCTACGGGGCCAGCACGCTGAAATGGTATTAGGGCTCCTTTTGTCTTAACTCGAACAAACAATGTTTAACCACTCGTACCTAGAGTCATTTCCTCACGGATCGTACTTGTTTTGCTATAACTATCTTTGTCTTCGTTGTGTGGAAGATAGAGTCATTAATTCTTGCCCTAGACTGCGTCCAGCTTAGGTTAAGGCGCAAAACGTTACTTCCTAAGTGTAAATGATATTTATAAAGGGCGAACCTATCTCTGGTACGTTAAAACTTCTAGAGTCAGATTCGTTTGCTACCCACGTACGAGGGAGGAGGTATCCATTGTATATATCTCCAGTCTAGTGCTGAGATCGTCTGTGTATTGTGAGGGTTGACCATGTACATATGTTAATGAGCTATGTGATTGAGTTGCTCATAGGTGATTACACCAAATTGCTTTAGATTAAGGTACCTTTAATAAGATCTCGCTACCTCTGTAGCTTTGTTCATGAGTGGCCACTCAGTTGTCAACCCTTGCGCTTTCAGTTCTATGGATACCAAACCCATGCAGGTCATATAAATCTCGTTCTCTTTGGCAATTAATCAGTTCCCTAATTTATAAAAAAGGATTAAATAACTTACGGTTATTTAATGTATTGTATCTGAATCGGAGGCAAGTTAAGTCAGGTTAATTAGGGTACGAACGCCCTATTGTGAATGCTATAGAATAACAAGTCTGTGACCTTAGGTCGTGCTCTCCAGACAGGTAGAGCCTTCCCTTTAGCCACGTCAAAACTGCCGAAAGAACAACGAGACTTTATCTAAATCTGACCCTAGTCGTTAATTAAGTGGCTAGATATACTAGCTAGAATTATTAATACTTCAAACTATGAGACACTATCTGTTCGAGCACAATTGTTAAGGAATTTTCTATTGCTATAGATTATGAGTTTATCTATGTTGCCCCTAATTATGAGATTAAAACCTAAAGGTATTCTACTGGGAATCTGTAGTTATAAAGAAAAACCTGTTGAAAGTAGAAAATAAGGAATTTATTTTCGTAAGTGATTTTAATCGAAACTGGTTGACTACTTACCAAATAAAACTAGTTGTAGTCTTATTTGGTGACTGCTTTGATTAACCTAGGCCAAACTTAAAGAGGAAAATCTAGCAATCTAACAAAAAACCTCTTGCCTTCATTAAAACTAAATCAATTAACATGTACTACACGCTAATAGGTATTTACAACAACTAAGTAACTAATATTTATTCCCCAAATCCCTAACTTTACGTATACACGAGTTCACGTTTGGACACTATAACTATATCTTTAGATCTAGTACACTCGCATAGGTATAGGTACTATAAACAGT
Source organism: Epinotia brunnichana (assembly GCA_963854355.1). NCBI lineage: Eukaryota > Metazoa > Arthropoda > Insecta > Lepidoptera > Tortricidae > Epinotia > Epinotia brunnichana. The sequence goes on from OY977941.1 coordinate 705,394, forward strand.
ATCGGCTGAATTGACCTTAGCCGTATTAGGCTCTGACACAAGTTATTAAGTTATCAATGCTCACTGACGTATTAAGCGCGTTTATAGTGCAAGTCTTTGGTCAATTCAGGTAACAATGTATGTACAAATAGTTTCAATCAAGTGGGGTTCGAACCCGCTTGTAACAGAACAGTATTTAAGAATGTTCCACAATTTAATCTACACAATTATACAATAATGGTAAATAAATGAACAGATGGCTGGTGTCTATACTATGGCCCAGAGCGCAGGTAAGCAACCCTTTATGACAAAGGTATTAAGATGATAATTAAAAGAAAGAAGGTATATTTAAATGACCTCTCCAGTATTCCATTCGTCCATTGATTTCCACAAGATTAATACTTAGCCCTTTAAACAACAGAGTCAGGACACTGATTCTATTAACTTTTTCAACACTCCTAGTACACTTATATGCTCAGACTTCGGAAAGAGGTCAGCTTTCTCGTAAGTATGTTAAGGTACCGTCGCCGCTCGCAGTTCTCGAATCAGTGTCCTACTTTTACTCCCCTTGTCTCTTCGCAAATCTATTCTCCCACTTTTTCAAAGCGACAACTTTATTCCTACCATCGGTTTTCTTATTTCCTACTTAATATCTATACAATTAAGTCGCTTCCGTCGACATTTGTCTAATTATCGTCGTAGCTGCGCCCGCGCCTCCCATCTTGTCTCTCGTTCTTCCCTCGGCAAGGTCATACTCCGTCCCTCTCGCACCGGCTTCGTCCTGTCCACAGAGTTTGCCACCCCCGTCACGTTCTGTCGCATGTACGCGTGCACGGCCTCTCTCTCTCCTGTGTTTCATGAGACGCGTCCACAAATCTGGACATGTGTAAAGCAGATGTCTCGGAGTTTACTGGAATAAGAGACAATGATCGGCCAGATTTCTGTATGTATATGTTAAAATGAGTATTATGCCAATGATGACAAAGTCGCCTTTTGATCATCCCTTGTGCAAACTATTCCACTAATTTTCTATAAGTGTTCTTTGAACTTGCCACAGTTTTAGTCCCAATATTTATTTAAGTAACAGTCTTTTGTGAGGCTATAATATATTACTTCCTTAAGCATTGTAAGTTTTGTCTTTATGACCATGGCCATTGGGCGAGGATTTATTACTCTCTTAAATAAATATTCCTAGAACTTCACGATATATTTAACACATTTAGCCTGCCACTTCACCCCCCCCTTTGTCGATAGTTAAAATAAATTTTGACTCTCTACACCATAACTAGATAATTCGGGTTTAATATAGCGTTATAAAATTAATAAACAACTCTTTCTTCAAACCTTTAACGTTTATTGTCCTACTCAACAAAGTATTATGTCTTAAGTGGCCAATAAAATCTGTGAGTAAGCGCCGGCGTTATGCTTTGTCTGGTGCCCGCTCGGTCCGCTCTACTTGCATTGTTCTATCACTTGAATAATAACGGAACAGGTGGATAGCATTGTAGTTGCCTTTAATTGCCCCTGTATTCGTGCATACTAGTGTATAAACATTATCGTATGGTATGGCCCCAATTCTGAAAGGACCAATATATAATCGCGAGAATTTCTTTGTCAACTTTTTATCTGCATCTGATCTAGGTAAAGTCTTAAGTTTGACAAGGTCTCCAATATTGAATTGAACTAGTCTATGGGATTTATCGTATGCCACTTTCCTATCTTCTGCTGCCTTTACTATGTTTTCCCTAGCCCTTTCGCGAATCTCACTCACAGTCCTGCCTGATACTACAATATTAAATTTATTAATCGTCAAATCACTCGAAAGCACGGTTCTCTCTCCCCGCAGAACTTCCAATGGTGTGAAACCTGTCGAGATTTGTACAACGTGGTTATAGCAATCTGCTATTTTGGTAACGAGATCAACCCATGATTTATGTGACTTATCACAGTATGTCCTAAACATCCTGCCTAGCTCCTTGTTGATTCGCTCTGTGGAATTAGATCTAGGACAGCGTACTGATGTATGCCCTAGATCAATACCTAACTGTGCTAACCCATTTTCCCAAGTACTTGAAATAAACTGAGCTGCATTGTCCGTTATTATACGCTCTATCTTCACTAGCTTGTGGAATTTCCTTACACAACCCAAAGCGCCCTGACCTGTTGCCCTTTTTAATGGATATAACTGTATAAATTTACTGAAAGCATCTTGCAACACAAAAATATAATTGTTTCCAAACTTCCCCGTTGGTAATGGCCCATAAAAATCACCGAAAACAATCTCCCCTACTTCTCTAACAATTACTGGTTTACTTGGGCCAGCATGGTTACTAAACACATGTTTCGATGTTTGACAGGTTTCACATTCTCGCAATACGTTCGCTATTGCCTGAGACATATTGGGAAAATAATATCTTTTCTTCATCAATGATAAAACTTTAAATCGGCCGTAATGACCTATTTCCTCGTGAATACTAATAATTAAGTTCCTTTGTATCGCTTCCGGGACGACTAGTGTGCGACTACCTGACTTAGGATTCTCGTAATACAATACATTGTCTACCAATCTATAGTATTGTGCCCCCCTTATCGGATTTGTTTGCTCACTATTGTGTAAATTTTCGAATATGCCCTTCAAACTCCCGTCTTCCAATTGATGTCTTCCTATTGCTATTAATTGTTCTTTAATCAAACTTTCATTCGTGGCCTTAAATAAATTTATCTGTGGGTTTTGAGCCTTCGTAGTTTTTAAATCTGTAACTCCCTGTATATGTCGTGATAAAACGTCGGCTATGACATTGTCACTACCCTTTACATATTCAATATGATGATCAAATCGCCCTATGTAATTTACCCAACGAATCATGCGAGCGCTTAAAAGTCTACATGAATTTAAAAATGTAAGGCTTTTGTGATCGGTACGTATTATTAATCTCGCTCCCCGTAAATATGTCTCAAATTTCGACAAACTGTATATAATAGCCCAAAGCTCCTGTTCTGTGACTGTCCATCTCATTTCTGTCTCTGTTAAACCTTTGCTACAGAATCCTATGACTTGTTTATCGCCCGCATCAGACAATTGGTACACGCAACCTGAGATACCTATTGCACTGCTATCTGTTTGCAAATAATATGTTTTGTTAACATCCGGGTGGACTAACATTATAGTATCCAAGAATAATAACTTTATTCGCTCAAAACAATCATCCTCCACTTGTGTCCATTTCCACTTAATGTCCTTTTTCAAAAGATCGCACAATGGCCTAGTCTCTTCCCCGTATTTTTCTATAAATTTTCTAAAATAGTTTAGGAGCCCTAAAAATGCCCTAACTTGTTTAACGGTTCTTGGTACGGGAAAGTCCCGAATAGCCTTCGTCTTGTCTGGGTCCATTCGGATACCCTCAATGCTCACTATGTGTCCTAGTAACTGAACCTCTACCTGCAAGAATTTACACTTTTCTATGTTACATGTCAAATTCGCTTCGTATAACTTTTCCAAAACCTGGTCTATATGTGATAAATGTAACTCGAGATCACCATTGGTATACACAATTAAATCATCTAGATAATTTACGCAAAAGGCTCTAACACCGCCTAATATCACATCCATCGCGCGAGAAAAACTAGCTACTGAAGTCTTTAAGCCTTGTGGCAACACGGCATATGTGTAGCTTTTCCCCATACAAGTAAAACCTGTATACTTTGTGGAATTTCTGTGTATAGGTATTTGAAAATAGGCATTATTTAAGTCAATTAAACTGATGTAATTTACCCCGTGAAACGACTGAAGTATCTCGGATGTAATAGGTGGAGCTTCAGAGTCCCCCACCATTTTTTTATTTAATTCGCGCGCATCTAATAATAATCTAACAGAACCATCTTTTTTCTTTGTATATGTCAATGGGCTGCTATATACAGTGGCCTCCCGTTTTAAGACCCCCAAACTCTCTAACTCATCAATCTTGGCCTTAACTAAGTCTCTGTGCGCGAATGGTATAGGGTAACTACGTTTTAAAAACGGTGTTTCGTCTACCATTTTAATTTCATGGACATATTTATTTGTAAGCCCCAATTTCTGTGAAAACACAGCTGCGTGTTTCTGTAATGTTTGTAACAGCAAAGTCTTATGACATTTATCTATATTTAAATTCTCTATATGGCTATTAATCAACTGTAAATCGGATTTATTGTCTGGTAATAAGGTATCCCTTCCATTGACTGAAATTGCACAATTAATCTCACAATTGTTGCTATGCCTTGGCGTGGTGTTATGAACCTGGATCGAGTTTATGACTCTAGATAAACTTTCGATTTCGTTCTGTATCCCAATTTTTGCGTTTGTAATCATACCTAAATGTTCTATAGTCAGAGTTCGTTCCGCCCCACATCTAATCACGCCCTTCATTCTTTCCAACCAATCGAACCCTAATATAATTGATCTAGGTAGTTTGCGCACTACTAAAACTGGTGTCTCGATTTGCGTATCTCCTAATTCTATGTTAATTAGGATCATACTTTTCACACTTTCACTCTTCGAACCAAATGCACCTTGTATTTGTATTGTCGGTATAGGGATCTCAGGTAAAGTCCCTAACTGCGCTTTTATTGCCTGAAATAACTCACTTGAGATAGCCGTTACCTGGCTACCTGTATCTATTAGTGCCTGTATTTTACGATCTCCCACCTTGACTGTTACTTCGGGTAACTTAGGCAACGCCGGTCCTACGCCCTGCTCGTCAACACTCTCCTCTGTATTGTCAAAAATAGTGCAAAGCTCTCTTCCTCTCCTATTTTCGCACGAAACACACGGTCTACCCCTCTCCTCACATAATCTAACATGCTCGTTCCTATCACCTAAAAGCCTACCTACGTTTTCTAATGATCTAACATTCTCTTGTCCTATCTTACAACCTACCGGATTCCTAACCCCGTCTCCTAATTTACCTAACCCCTGTCCTGCTTTCCAACCCCATTTAGCCATCATACTATATGCAGTCCCTATCTTACTAATTTTTGAGTCCCTGTGTAATTTATCAGTCTCACAAGTGGAACTTACTTGTTCGACCGATTGTCGTTTCCCTGTTTCGTGACGTTAGTGTTATCTTGGGCTGGAGATCCCAGTGCAAAACTCGGTCGTGTGGTCTGTGACGTCGACGCCGCTTCCCAACTGATGGCCGGGAACCTACCTCTATTAACTCTCGAGTAACCTCCTCGTCCGCGGCCGCGCCCGCGTCCCCGTCTAGGCCAATAACTACCCTGTAAAACCGCAGCCATAGGTACTGCGTGACCTCGTGCGTACCTCATGCCCCGCCTATGTGTTAAACCACGCCCTACGCTATTGTAATTATCGTCGTTGCTGTCGTTCATGTCTGGGCCCCCACAACTAACACTCTCCTCATAATTTGAAAGAAAATCTAAGGCTATGTCTACCGTCACATCACCTATACGTGTGTACGTAAACCACATTTGTTGTACGTCCTTAGGGAAGTGTCGCATAATACTATTGACTAAAAACCGTTCCTCAAAAGGCTTCGTCAATAAACTAACGGCGTCAATCTGCTCTGCAAAGTGCTCGCTCATGGGGACTTTATTATGACCGTCATATGCCCCGTGTATCACCTTGTACTTAGCCCGTTCTTGCCGTTCCTCCGTCCAATACTTATGTTCGAAGTCCGCCTCAAAATCGTCTAATGTTTGCCATTTCCTACTCTTTAAGCCTAACACTACAAGAGCAGAACCCGTCAAACATTCTATCGCTATCTCTACAGCCCTGTCTTGCGCGTTCATAGATCGTATATACCTGCGTAGCTTTTGTATAAACTTCATTGGATTCGTATCACCTCTCCCATTAAAACTAGGCTTAGCTATCGGCTGTGTAATATAAACGTTAGGAGTAACAGCCGAACAATTACTCGCACGTGCCTCCACTACCTGTGATGAACAATGTCCATTGCTCGTGTCCGTCCCTACTGAACTCGTAGGACGTGTTTCAAACGACTCGAAACGCTTGGACAGCGAGTCGAATTTATCTAAAAGCATTTCAAACCTACGTTCCCGTATAATAATAGAGTCTGCGCTAGCCTGTCCTAAATCATCACTCGTCACAGTATGTAACTGACTTTCCTGAATATCCTCATCACGGCCAGCGTCCGTCTCACTACGTTTCGACCCCTGCCTCGTTTTACCCTTTCCAGACATCGCTACTATTTTGAATATAATGGCAATTCAAAGAACACTTGAAAATTAAATCAATAAAATTCCGCTTATTCCTGTTAAATGTTAAAAATAGTGTGTCCAACCGTACTCTTGTAATACACTATTTATAATAGTATGTGGTACCCCCCTTAAATCTTTCGAATAAAGTGTATTTTATTCCTTTCTTAATTCTCAAATTGGCTCAATCCAATCTCATTCAAAATGGTTCAAAAATCGTTCGCTATTAGCTAACAAGTTGTGATTTTAAGTGATCGTCTAATAAATTCAAATATCTACGTTGTGTTTTAATTAAGTAACATTAAAGTTCTTCTAGTTGTACTAATTCAATATTAACACAAAATCTAGAATCCTGCGGCACGGCGTCAGGTGAAATGGTATTAGGGCTCCTTTTGTCTTAACTCGAACAAACAATGTTTAACCACTCGTACCTAGAGTCATTTCCTCACGGATCGTACTTGTTTTGCTATAACTATCTTTGTCTTCGTTGTGTGGAAGATAGAGTCATTAATTCTTGCCCTAGACTGCGTCCAGCTTAGGTTAAGGCGCAAAACGTTACTTCCTAAGTGTAAATGATATTTATAAAGGGCGAACCTATCTCTGGTACGTTAAAACTTCTAGAGTCAGATTCGTTTGCTACCCACGTACGAGGGAGGAGGTATCCATTGTATATATCTCCAGTCTAGTGCTGAGATCGTCTGTGTATTGTGAGGGTTGACCATGTACATATGTTAATGAGCTATGTGATTGAGTTGCTCATAGGTGATTACACCAAATTGCTTTAGATTAAGGTACCTTTAATAAGATCTCGCTACCTCTGTAGCTTTGTTCATGAGTGGCCACTCAGTTGTCAACCCTTGCGCTTTCAGTTCTATGGATACCAAACCCATGCAGGTCATATAAATCTCGTTCTCTTTGGCAATTAATCAGTTCCCTAATTTATAAAAAAGGATTAAATAACTTACGGTTATTTAATGTATTGTATCTGAATCGGAGGCAAGTTAAGTCAGGTTAATTAGGGTACGAACGCCCTATTGTGAATGCTATAGAATAACAAGTCTGTGACCTTAGGTCGTGCTCTCCAGACAGGTAGAGCCTTCCCTTTAGCCACGTCAAAACTGCCGAAAGAACAACGAGACTTTATCTAAATCTGACCCTAGTCGTTAATTAAGTGGCTAGATATACTAGCTAGAATTATTAATACTTCAAACTATGAGACACTATCTGTTCGAGCACAATTGTTAAGGAATTTTCTATTGCTATAGATTATGAGTTTATCTATGTTGCCCCTAATTATGAGATTAAAACCTAAAGGTATTCTACTGGGAATCTGTAGTTATAAAGAAAAACCTGTTGAAAGTAGAAAATAAGGAATTTATTTTCGTAAGTGATTTTAATCGAAACTGGTTGACTACTTACCAAATAAAACTAGTTGTAGTCTTATTTGGTGACTGCTTTGATTAACCTAGGCCAAACTTAAAGAGGAAAATCTAGCAATCTAACAAAAAACCTCTTGCCTTCATTAAAACTAAATCAATTAACATGTACTACACGCTAATAGGTATTTACAACAACTAAGTAACTAATATTTATTCCCCAAATCCCTAACTTTACGTATACACGAGTTCACGTTTGGACACTATAACTATATCTTTAGATCTAGTACACTCGCATAGGTATAGGTACTATAAACAGTATCGGCTGAATTGACCTTAGCCGTATTAGGCTCTGACACAAGTTATTAAGTTATCAATGCTCACTGACGTATTAAGCGCGTTTATAGTGCAAGTCTTTGGTCAATTCAGGTAACAATGTATGTACAAATAGTTTCAATCAAGTGGGGTTCGAACCCGCTTGTAACAGAACAGTATTTAAGAATGTTCCACAATTTAATCTACACAATTATACAATAATGGTAAATAAATGAACAGATGGCTGGTGTCTATACTATGGCCCAGAGCGCAGGTAAGCAACCCTTTATGACAAAGGTATTAAGATGATAATTAAAAGAAAGAAGGTATATTTAAATGACCTCTCCAGTATTCCATTCGTCCATTGATTTCCACAAGATTAATACTTAGCCCTTTAAACAACAGAGTCAGGACACTGATTCTATTAACTTTTTCAACACTCCTAGTACACTTATATGCTCAGACTTCGGAAAGAGGTCAGCTTTCTCGTAAGTATGTTAAGGTACCGTCGCCGCTCGCAGTTCTCGAATCAGTGTCCTACTTTTACTCCCCTTGTCTCTTCGCAAATCTATTCTCCCACTTTTTCAAAGCGACAACTTTATTCCTACCATCGGTTTTCTTATTTCCTACTTAATATCTATACAATTAAGTCGCTTCCGTCGACATTTGTCTAATTATCGTCGTAGCTGCGCCCGCGCCTCCCATCTTGTCTCTCGTTCTTCCCTCGGCAAGGTCATACTCCGTCCCTCTCGCACCGGCTTCGTCCTGTCCACAGAGTTTGCCACCCCCGTCACGTTCTGTCGCATGTACGCGTGCACGGCCTCTCTCTCTCCTGTGTTTCATGAGACGCGTCCACAAATCTGGACATGTGTAAAGCAGATGTCTCGGAGTTTACTGGAATAAGAGACAATGATCGGCCAGATTTCTGTATGTATATGTTAAAATGAGTATTATGCCAATGATGACAAAGTCGCCTTTTGATCATCCCTTGTGCAAACTATTCCACTAATTTTCTATAAGTGTTCTTTGAACTTGCCACAGTTTTAGTCCCAATATTTATTTAAGTAACAGTCTTTTGTGAGGCTATAATATATTACTTCCTTAAGCATTGTAAGTTTTGTCTTTATGACCATGGCCATTGGGCGAGGATTTATTACTCTCTTAAATAAATATTCCTAGAACTTCACGATATATTTAACACATTTAGCCTGCCACTTCAACGCGTGCACAGTATCTATGCCAGAGTATGCCCATTGAGCTAACAACTGCGACGCGGCCGCCGGCGGCGGCTTGTCCTCTCTCTAGTATTCTTTGCTCTGAGGGTATGACTATACATATACAAATACACCAAGAGTGTGCTATGTCACGTATATTCAAAATATATATATATATAGTATGCTGTAGCTGGTGTCAAGGACAAGTATTTTATTGTACTTAAGAAAATCATTTAAAAAAGAAGAACAAATAAAAACAAGAGTGAACTTATCTCGCAAGGATCTCGTCCAGCTAACCTTCGGTTAAATTAGAAAATACAAATGTAATAAATAAATACAAAATAAATATTAGGACACAATCCCACTAAATGCGAACTTTGCTTGTGTTATGGGTAGGTACCAGATTACTCGCGATATATTTAATTGATACATATAAATACTTACATACATACATAGGAAACATGCAATACTCTGAAAAAAAAATCCATGCCCATACCATAAATAAAGACATTATTATCCCTAACCAGGATTTGAAGTTTTTGAACCTTGTAACGTCGGCTACGTAAACAGAGTGACTACTCAGTCCAAACAGGCCGTTATAATTTTCACACAGAATTCAGCTCATGTAGTTGCACACAATGTGGCTACAATAATATGATTTTCACGCCACTGCGTAAAAGGAAATATGGCCAAAGATGGATTGAAATGAGAGTAGAAAGTAGTTCTTAGTAGTACAATTCAAAAACATTCAAACAATGTAGATTTGCAAAGTAAAATGTAGTGTTTAGCGGCCTTTTTTACTTTCTACTCTGCTATTGGTCGATTATTTTTGAGTGGTTGGTCATTGTAATAGTGGTTGTTCAGTTTGAACAGCTCTTCGACCAATCACAGGGCGTCGAGCGGGAGGAGCGGCGCCGCCGCGCCTGCGAGCGGTGCCGCGCTTCTTTTGTTTTTTGATTAGTATTATGATCTTCAATTAGGAACTCAATTTTGATTTAAAATTATGATTCTTTGCAATTTAGACGTGAAAAGCACTATGTAAAGCCTCGGCCGAAAGTGCAATAGGTGTGCATCTATTGCTTACTTTCTAGCCTCTACAACAATGTACTATTCTGGGGTACGTACCGTAACTATACCGTACCATGTACGGTCAAGTTTAAAAACATTTATTTGACGACCGGTTAGCCTAGTGGGTAGTGACGCTGCCTATGAAGCTGAAGGTCCTGGGTTCGAATCCCGGTAAGGGCAAATATTTGTGTGATGAGCATGAATATTTGTTTCCGAGTCTTGGATGTTTTCTATGTATTTAAGTATTTATATCTATTAAATTAAATATATCGTCGTCTAGTACCCATAACACAAGCCTTATTGACCTTACTATGGGACTATTTTTTTTTATACTACAACGGTGGCAAACAAGCTTACGGCCTGCCTGATGTTAAGTTGTTCGATTTGTGTAAGGTTGTACCCTAATATTTATTTATTTATTTATTATTTACACGATTTCCAATCCTCTTCCCCAGGCATACGTTCGAAACTATACATGCAATTAAACGTGACTGTATCAGTAATTAATTAAAAGGTACCCCTAATAGTGCGACTGTGGAGATTTATGTGCCCCAACGTCCGGCCCTTGGGCACGGGTCGCTGCGTCCCTCCCTATTCGACAAATTGATTCATTCTTTGAGGTATTTCCTGTCTAAGAACTAATAGAAGGGAAGCACTCTTTACGAGTGCAAGATTTTTCTTTTGGTTATTGTGAGAAGATTATACAGCAGATTATTCAATTCAATTCAATTCAATCATTTATTATTAACTTACATTAAATGTCACAAGAAAAGAATATTCATTTTATAATTTAAATACTAATAATAATGCAATTAAGAGGTCAGTACTAATAAAGAAAAAAATAAAATTAAAAATAGCTGAATAAATAAATGTCAAGACAATTTGTCGAAAATTCTTGCATAATATTATTTGATTGAATAGAATGGACGGGATTATGAGCTGTAGAAATCACGAGCCTATTTTTAGGGTTCCGTACTCAAAGAGTAAAACGGGACCCTATTACTAAGACTCCGCTGTCCGTCCGTCTGTTTGTCTCTCTGTCTGTCTGTCCGTCTGTCACCAGGCTGTATCTCATGAACCGTGATAGTAAGGCAGTTGAAATTTTCACAGATGATGTATTTCTGTTGCCGCTATAACAACATATACTAAAAAACAGAATATATTTTTATTTTTATTTTTCCTATACAACAAAAGGGATTTTTTTGCCAATTTTATAGATAACAGTACTTACGGAACCTTTCGTGCGCGAGTCCGACTCGCACTTGGCCGGTTTTTGAAATAAGTTTCTGTCAAATATTAAATTTTTGGTATAAGCTTTTATTGCCCACTGTAATTTTTTGTATACCGTCATTAACTACTGGTTGAGACGATCCTAACAAGCCCAAACTCAACGGAGTTACGTATCAATTCCCATGGCCACCTTCTGTCTCCATCATCAGATCAGCTCGATGGTACCATAATATTTAATTGTCATACAAAGTTACATAAAAAACATTTTTTTCATAGGCCTCCCCCAATAGTGCCATAATGACCGGTCCTGCGCCACCCGCATCCAGCGGACTCCCACGACCCCGTTTAACAGGTCATCAGTCCACCTTGCGGCGGGCTTACCCACACGCTGCGCCTTTCGGTACGTGGTCGTCAACAGAGAACCTTTCCGCCCCAGCCGCCATAGTTTCTACGTGCAATATACCCACTGCTTAAGTTTAGCGATTCGGAAGGCAATATCAGATACCTTGGTTCTGCTGCGGATAGCCTAATTTCTGATGCGATCTCGGAGAGAAGCTCCCAGTATAGCCCACTCCATTGCCCTTTGGGTGACTTTGAGCCTTCCTATGGGGCTGTAAGCGACCACGTTTCAGTGCCATAGTCATCACTACTGGTCAAAGACCCTCGTCTTGAGACACTGCGGAATTAAAATAAAAAATAAAATTGATTTATTTCAGGCAAAGACCCATATTTTTACATAAGGAAACAAAAGTAATAATAATAAAACGATTGACACAAACACTTACTTTTATATGCAACACTTTAATTATTTGCAACACTGGGCAAAGATCATACCTTATTTGGCCAGAATAAGAATAAGAATATTTTTTTTAGAATAAGAATAAGAATATTTTTATTTGTAGAAAATGGGTGTACATAAAAGATCTTAAAACTTGTTTTGGCGTCTCCATCTTCAGCCTGATTCACAGACATACAAATCTATAGTATCTTACAGCTAATTACCTACTTAATATTAAACTTTAAACATTATAGATCCCGGGGTCTTACAAAGTGCTCCGAATTGCCATAATACATTTTGTCAAGACACCAGGCATATAATTTACTTTTAAACTGGGGCAAGTCTAGTTCCTTCAGCTCTTTTGGAAGGTAGTTGTAAATTTTGATGCACATGAATATAATGTTTTTGCTGACAAGTGATGATTTTTACCCAGTGTTTTGTCATCGGGCAGTCCAGGCGCTCAGCAAACATATTCAGGATGGTGTTAGAACTGCCGCGCACTCAACTGCTGCGCAATTAAGACGAAAAGATGTGCCGTAGCTTCCCGAATGCTGCCCAGCCGAGTCGGATTCGACGATTAACCTCTTTCTCGAAGTTGGACCTACTGAACTGGACAGTCTGTCTTGTCATCATCATCCTAGCGTTATTCCCTGTTGTGCCCTAAAGGAGCACGGGGTCCGCTTTGACACCTAATCCCAAGATTTGGCATAGGCACTAGTTTTACGAAAGCTACTGCCATCTGACCTTCCAACCCAGAGGGAAAACTAGACCTTATTGGGATTAGACCGGTTTCCTCACGATGTTTTCCTTCACCGAAAAGCTAACGGCAAATATTCCGTACATAAATCCCGAAATACTCATTGGTACGAGCCGGGATTCGAACCCACGACCGCCGCTTGACAGCCTGAACCAATAGACTACCGTAGCTTCAGTCGTAACAGTCTGTCCAGTATATAATGGGGAATGGATGAAAATTTTAGAAATGCCTGATTATTTTTTTGGTGATAGGAATAACCTTCCTTAGCACCAGAAAAAAGTTGCAGACTTGTCAGCTGCGTCAATTATTTTTGAAAAATATAAACAGTTTCTTAACTTACGTTTTGTGGTTAGGACGGCAAATGAGACACTTTCCTTGATCCATCTCATATTACAAAAAATATTTTAAATATCTGACCCTGGCAATGACCAATATAGCTGCTGCAGCTGTCAATATCATTGCCAGTGTCAGTTTACCACGGATTTTTATGATATTTTTATGTAATATGAGACGGATCATAGAAATTGTCTCATTCGCCGTCCTAACCACAAAACGTAAGTGAGGAAACTGTTTATATTTTTCAAAAATAATTGACGCATCTGAAAAGTCTGCTACTTTTTTCTGGTGCTAAGGAAGGTTATTCCAATCACCAAAAAAATAAATGAGGCGTTTCTAAAATTTTCATCCATTCCCCATTATAATCGTTTGCAACTTCGAGTGTAAAGCGTCCGATCGTTATAAAAGGTTGTTCTACATGGGCATTTGACATTATTTTCATATAATATATTCATCCATAGACCTCGGAGACTTGACAGAGGTCATCGTGCATCATCGTACTTAAGTCCTCCATGGTCTCAGCCAAGATTACTATGTCGTCAGCAAGCCTTTTGGAGAAATAACATCTCCTTGCCTGACAACCCGCTGCTGCAGAATAGGTTTCTAGTTCCGGCCCAGGAGTCGGCACTACAGGTATCCATTTCATCAATAAAATTAGCAGACTTCAATCGAAGATTTAAATACCTAACCTACTTAATAAAAACATTATTAAAACACAATAAACATTATTATTAGACAATATAAAAGATTGACATGAGACATTTTAAGATTATAAATAATATAATCGCAATACTGTCTTTAAAAAAAATATATATTTTCAAGAATCGGTTGACAAATGCGACCTGTAGAGGAGGACAGCCGACATTTGGACATCCAGATATACGAAAGAATTTTGGCTCAAGCTAAAACGGATTAATTTTAAGTTAAATATGACATTTTATCAATACATTTCTAATCCTAATTCTGGACCACTGGCAAATAATTTTAATGAACTTAACAATTATTCGGCCTGCCATTACAAGCCACAAGCGTATTAAATTCCATGAAATAGTTCGCCTAGAGTAACAAAACTGCGCGCAACTAAACAGTAAACAAAGGGAAGATTTCCTGCAGCGCACGACAAAGGACGAGTCAAATTTCAATTTCATTACGGAGCGATATAAAACCGTTGCCTTTGTGGGGGCTCCATTTTTTCTTTTTAATTTCTTGTTATGTTTCCATTTCCCGCTGTTTGCTTTGCACTTATGTAAACGCAAACGGAGTGAGACGAGTACCTTTACGAGACATGCGGATATACGTAAAACCTTCGATATCCATAATTTTATTTGCCATAAAACTATCGTTTCTTTGCCATAATCATCATTTGCAATGTAAATAAACCGGCCAAGTGCGAGTCGGTCTCGCGCACGAAGGGTTCCGTACCATTATCTATAAAAACGGCAAAAAAATCAGGTTTGTTGTATGGGAGCCCCCTGTAGCCTAGTTGGTAGTGACACTGCCTACGAAGCCGGAGGTCCCAGGTTCGAATCCCGGTAAGGGCATTTATTTGTGTGATCAGCACAAATATTTGTTCCTGATGAGTCATGGATGTTTTCTATGTATTTAAGTATTTATTTATCTATATAACTAAGTTTATCGTCGCCTAGTACCCATAGTACAAGCTTTGCTTGGTTAGGGACTAGGTCGATTTGTGTAAGATTGAAAAAAAAAACAGTTTTTTAGTATTTGTTGTTATAGCGGCAACAGAAATACATCATCTGTGAATATTTCAACTGTCTACCTACCACGGTTGATGAGATACAGCCTGGTGACAGACGGACAGACAGACATACAGACAGACAGACAGACAGACGGACAGCGGAGTGTTAGTAATAGGGTCCCGTTTTACTGTTTGAGTACGGAACCCTAAAAATGACAATAACGACTCGTCTCAGGGTAAGTGACCTGGTTCTTTATCATCATCAGTCGGAAGACGACCATTGCTGGACATAGGCACCCCCTAAAAATGCCACAACGATCGCTCATTGACTTATTTATAAGTGTAGAACTAGAGTGACTGCGTGGCTGAAAACGCAAACCTACGGCGACCTGGAAAACATTATACTAAATACTTACAAGCACATATAAATGCGAATCAAATAATGAAACCACACACACACACACACACACACACACACACACACACACACACACACACACACACACACACACACACACACACACACACACACACACACACACACACACACACACACACACACACACACACATTCACACACACACACACACTCAATCACACACACACACACACACATACACACACACACACACACACATACATACCTAAGTTAGGTTAGGACTGGCCCTGTCCTTTGCTGCCTTGTGGGCCGGGCCAGTCAACTTTTTTTTTCTTTTTTTGTCAGTAAAAAAAAGGACTGGCAGTTTGACATCCAATGGACGTTTTAGCACTTGTCAATAGATAAGTCATCCAACACTCTCGCATTCTTGTCCGTACGTACGTAATCAACGTCTTATCCAGAGCTATAAGTGATAGGGTTCAGGTCATAGGTTAAACATGGCATACTCTTAGGCTGAATATCTAAATGTTACACTTTCAAAAATCAGCATACCTAACGTGTCGGAATGTTCTATTCCGACACGTTCCGGGGCCTGCAGTCGCCTTAAAGCCAGTTCACACGCCCGCGGAAATACGGCCGAACACTCTCGTCACTCGTGGAGTTTATACTGCGGATCGGGCTCTTTTGCGGGCCGTTGTCTCCGAACGATACTGCGATGTCCACGGCTAGCGCAAGTTGCTGTATTTTATAGCACTAACAAGAGTGGCGTGTGGCCTTTGGGATCGTTTATTGCTTCTTCATTTTATGATACAATGATGTTATATAAAATATACGTCGATATGTTATAAGCTGTTCAAAACTGGCACACTAAAACTTGGTCAAGTCGCACAGCTTGCCATAGTTTTGCGTCGTCAATGGAAACGAATGCTGTCAGAATTTGGTGGCCATTTTTAACACGGAATTTCGTATAGACAACATATCTACCTTTTTTTTATATAACATTATTGTTATAATATTTATGAAAGATTTGTATGACCTTAGTAGGTACTTATATGTAATATCTGACTGTACTCACGAGCATATCTTTAAATAAACCGAGAGCAGGTTAAATAACATACAGATTTTTTTGTCGATTCATTTCTAGTTTAAAAGAGAATATATTTAGCTACCTACATGTATACGCACATTGCACGTAGAACCGATGGCCGCTGGGGCGGAAAAGTTCTCGAGTGGCGACCACGTACCGGAAGGCGCGGCGTGGGTAGGCCCCCCACAAGGTGGACTGATGACCTGGTAAAGGTATATTTGTATATTTAATAATTGTATAGTCATGTACTTAAGATGTTAAAATATTTACAAGTCAGACCATGACGCCCTGTAAGGGCACACAATAATACTTAGAAACTAAATATTTAATTACATTAGATGACAATTAACATGCTATAAACTATTATCATTAAGAAACTCCTTCACTGAGTAATAACATTTTTCAATTAATAACATTTCTAATTTGCGCTTAAATAATAAATTTCGGGATTCTAATTTTATTGAATTTGGAATTTTATTCGTGATTAAAATACATTTTTAATGGGGGCTCTTTTTACACATCTCTAGGTTCATTTTTGGTACTAATAATTTATTCCTGTACTGCTCCCTCGTGTTTTCCTTGTCTTTCTTTATTTGGAATAAATGCGGATTTTCGCGAACAAAAAGTGCGGCTTGCAGTATATGAATACAAGGCAGGGTTAGCAGTTTAAGTTTAATAAAATGTGGGCGGCAACTGTTTGGTATACGGACGTTAGCTAGTAGGTCGCGGGAGTCCGCTGGATGCGGGTGGCGCAGGACCGGTCATTTTGGCACTCTTTGGGGGAGGCCTATGTCCAGCAGTGGACGTCTTTCGGCTGATATGATGATGATGATAATGACATGTATACGGGGTGTGGCCTGTAACAGGAGCAAATATTCAAAGGGACGCTTCCTTAAAGCATTTGCAGTAACCCCTTTGTGTCCCACTCATTTTTTTTTTTTTGGATTCGGAGATATTTTGATCAAAAGTTATGACCTTCAAGTACACCAAGACATCATAGCACAGCAGTCAGTTCGGATTTTGAGGTAACAAATCATGTAACGAGTCATAATAGTTTTTGCATTTTTGGTTTCAAAATATTTTTGTGATTTTTTAAAATAAAAATTTACTGATAGCACTGCACTCCAGAATAGTAAAAAAATACAACTAAAGTTATTTTGAAACTTTTTTTTTTAAAAACCTTTTTTTTTCAAGTAATCTAACCGTTTAATTTTTTGCTCCTATTACAGGCCACAACCTGTATAACCATTATATCATCAGGCACGCTCTCAATCTATGACTTACCTACCTAAACACGTTTTGTAGAATATTTTTGAACGAGAGAGCGAAGTAAACGAAGTTGGGTCAGCTTGGGCCAACATTCTTTCGTCCGGAAGTCCAGATATCCAGATGTCCGGCTGTTCTTATCTACAAGTCGCGTCTCGACGGATTCTTGTGAGATTTTGTAAGCAGGGTCAATAATTTAGATTTTTATGTCGATTCAGTTTTCTTGAATAAAAAAAAAAAAAAAAAAAACAGACTCATGAGTTCTACAGCTCACAGAGCCATTAGTATTAATCATATAATACGTCAATGATATAATATAAAAAATTGGTAGATATGTTGTCTATATGAAATTCCGTGTTTAAAAATGGCCACCAAATTCTGACAGCATTCGTTTCCATTGACGACGCAAAACTATGGCAAGCTGTGCGACTTGACCAAGCAAAAAGGCAAACAGTCATTTCACATTTATATTAGCAGAATTGAACACAACTTTTCTTTTGATCGTGAATTATTTTCTGAAATCCCACACTTCATCCGAACAAGTACAAGAAGTATTGCGAGAGGACAGGTTACATTTTCCGAGTTTTCATAATAAAAGATAGACTGCCTCCACGGCTCAAAGCAAATTGCGAGAAAGGCCAAAGAAATCCGTTTAGTTGAAACTTCTTTCTTTTTTCTCGACTTATATTATTATTATCTTATTAAACTGTCAGAAAGTTAAAGATTTTCGTTTTCCTCTTCGTAATTCTCTGGTTAGAAAAGATTTACGAGCGTCGAATAATCTTTATTTTAATTATCGTTCTATTATATACTATTGTACCTACCTGAGAAAGCAGTCGTTTCCTGTAACAAACATAAGGAGAGTTGTGCGTTAAATTTTTATTTCAATGAATTCCATTTTGATACGATAGCTCGGCGCTCGAGGACGCGAAAAACATTGAAATTTAATTCAAATGTGAAAAGTCTTTCAATTCTACCCCGTGGTTGCTGTAGTTTACTTCAACTCTTACAGTTCTGAGAATTAAAGTTAGGATGCAGTTTGAAAAAATATTAAAACTTTTGCATCCTTTCTTCCCAATATACCTGAGGAGTTCCGTCATAATTTAATTCTCATCAAGGCTGCCATGGCGCTGCAAATAATAAAGTAGGTACGTGTAAGCGCGTCTCGCCTTTACATATTTCGTAGTCCTATTTATTTAACCGTATTGCAGTAGGTCGATCACGTAACATTTAGATCTACCTGACGCGCGTACAATGCGTTACGTGATCGACCGGTAGGTGTCAGACCGAGCAGATCTTCATCAGGTCTAGGGAACGAGTGAAAGGAACAGCACTGGAAGATGTGCTCTGTGGTTTGATCCTCTCCGCAGTCGCAGAGCGGAGAATCCTTCCATCCCCACTTATGCTGGACGGCATTGCAGCGTCCACGCCCAGTTCTCAACCTGTTCAAGCGGCACCAAAGTTTACGAGGGAGATCGAACCCTTTTGGTTTTAAAGTTGGGTTAGTGAGGTAGGCATCTTTTCCTGACTGTGAATGACTGACCTGAATTTAGTAGAAGGTGTGAGAGAGTGTTTTTTTTTAATAAGTACAGTGTTTTACATACTTAAAATTAAACATTGCCCCACAAAACTGTAGTGATAGTTTGACTGTGGGAGCGGCAGTCTCTAGGTAAGGCATTTATTAACAAAAAATATTTAGTTATTCATTAGTAACAGTAGTAGTAGTAAAAAGTATAACTGCGTTTTATATAAGTACATCTAGGTAATGCTTTTTTAACAGTCTCTTAAATTTATTCCTATTTTTTTCACGTCTAATGGCTTCGGGCAAACTATTGAGTAGGTATGGGATACGCTTTTTGAGAGTTCTGTCCCCATAGTAATTATTTATCCTAGGAACGAATAGTTCAGTCGCCATAGTCTTGGTGTTATAGGTATGATCAATAGGTTTTAATGAAGAATACTCTGAGTTATGTTCCAGACAGCCATGGTTATTAGTAGCAAGTAGATACTTATGTTTCATGCTTACCGGTAATATTCTACAGATTTTAAATAGTTGACGATAGTTACCTTTACATTTGTGTTTAATTTTTTCGGTAACGAGTAGTTTTAAAAATCTAATTTGCATGGCTTCTAATTTATCGATATTGGTCTTTGTTGTGAGCCCAAAGCTGTCAAGAGCATAACCCAGTATGGAATCTACCAATGACATATACAAACATCTTAGTGTGCTAATGATCGTTCCCAATATAGTTTATATAGGTAGGCCGCAATGGCACTTTTACAAGTCAAAATTCTACCAGCGTTTCTGAAAAAGAAGACGACTGCCGAGAAGAAACACCGAACAAATTCAACAGTCAGTAATTTTTCGCCAAAAAAAAGCTTCTTACAATGATAGTACTTTACCAACTTAAAATAAGTGAGTAATCCTGAATATAAAAACAAGGATAAAAATAATGCATTGTTCTACAAGAAAAAAATGTCTAGTTACAGAACACGGCAAGGAGATTACGAAAAAACTGAAAAGAATGGAAGTGCGACTATTAAGTAAATCGTGGGATATGCTTTATTGTGTTGCGTGTGTGTGTGCATTATTGTGTGTTGTTACTGTGTCATCTAACTAAGGAACTCGCCGCTGATCCGTGCTCTCTCACATCTCAATGCGCTCTTGGCATCAGCACCGGAGTGTGACTTACTTGCGTGGCGATGGATGTATGTGTGCGGTGAATGTCTGAGCTTCTGTGAGGAGATGGATGACAGGCAATCAACTGTACCAATGTAATTATATGTGTTTTGTTTGTTTTGTTGTATAGTTTAGTATCGTTTTCATGACGCATTGGTTTTAGGACTGTTATGTTGTGTAAACATGTTTTTAATAATAAATACAAATAAAAAAAACTAGTTCCCTAGGCGTGATAAAATGACAATTAAATTGATAATAATTAATGTTAAAATTTATATTTTACACCAATTCCATTATACCTATAATACCCAAAGTTAAAATAATTAAACTTTTACGTGAAAAAATCGCGTGCAAAGACAGCATGTTCTTGACATTATTGACCGACACGCTTTATCTATAAAACATTAAAAATTATTATCAGAAGTTATTAATATATAGTAGTAAACCTTTTTAGTTGCCTATCTGGTTTTTTATTAGCTCGATTATACATTACTTTACCAAATTGTACCAGAAATGTATAGGTAAAAAGGTTGTATGTTGTGATCAGCTTGAATAGTTTATTACGTGTAAGTAGTGTGTAGTGACGAACATTGAGAAGAGCATGCGACGGCGGTTTGGGCATAACTATATAGAGGTTGGATGAAAGAAGATTAACAAAAGCGGCCAAGTGCGAGTCGGACTCGCACATGAAGGGTTCCGTTAAATAAATTGCAGTTTACGATTTATGACGTATTAAAAAAAACTACTTACCAGATCTCGTTCAAACCAATTTTCGGTGGAAGTTTGCATGGCAATGTACATCATATATTTTTTTGAGTTTTATCATTCTCTTATTTTAGAAGTTACAGGGGGGGGGGGGGGACACATTTTACCACTTTGGAAGTGTCTCTCGCGCAAACTATTCAGTTTAGAAAAAACTTTAATATCAATTTTGAAGACCTATCCAATGATACCCCACACATATGGGTTTGATGAAAAAAACATTTTTGAGTTTCAGTTTTGTGTATGGGGACCCCTAAAAATTAATGTTTTTTTTCGATTTTTGTGTAAAAATCTTAATGCGGTTCACAAAATACATCTACATACCAAGTTTCAACAGTATGGCTCTTATGGTTTCGGAAAAAAATGACTGTGACATACGGACGGACAGACAGACGGACATGACGAATCTATAAGGGTTCCGTTTTTTGCCATTTGGCTACGGAACCCTAAAAAGACTGTATGAGGGAAAAAAGGATGAAGCAGTTGGAAGGTTGGCGGTCTTATCCCGACAAAATTCGAGAAATTCTAAGAGTGACCTAAATCGACGAGCATGTGTGAAGAGAATGTCATGAAAGTGAATTAAGCAAGAAAGGTTTGTCAAGATCGTAGCAACCGGATATCCGTGATCGTTGCCTACCCCTCCGGGGGTAATAGGCGTGATTATATGTATGTATTTATGTCAAATTTGTAACACACGCAAAAAACCTATTCGAACCTCTACAACTACGGGGAAGAGGGGCTACTTCTGTGTTTTCCTATCCATCATGTTTCATGCGCTTTGCTACACGTACCGAACTTTTCGGGCACAAACTTTATACTAGCCAAGCAAAACTAAAAGTAAAGTATATACAGAGTCGGCCATACATTTTTGTAAATGGCAACACTGAATATCTTGTATAATAATAAATTATATAGATTTAGAGTGCAGGGAAATTTGACATTACTTTATGCAGTTTTATTTGCAATGAACCGTTTTACTGATCAACAACGAGCTTTTTGTGTAAAACAGTTTTATAAAAGCAACAATTTGTATTTAACAGTTCGCCGCCTTTTTAGGAGGAAGCACGGATCTCACTTCCGCCGATTTTTTTGTGCGGGGATATTTATAAAGTCGAGTTCTAAGTTAAAAAACCGAAGACACTATCCAAACTCAAGCCACAGAATAGTATAATAGTATTACATACTCAAGCAAAACATCCGCGATGAGATAGCGGAAGATCCCTTGCAGCAGTCAGCCTGTCAGAGTTTCCCAAAATCTGCGTAGGTATTCGTTTGCAGGAGTGCCAGTGACGAGATGGGAGTCATTTCACAGATGTTATTTTCAAAAAATAAATTGCATTTTAGCAAGTCACAAAAATTAAATGATCAGGAAATTAACTTTCATGGTTTTATTTTCATCAAAGTTTCAAAAGTACAATTTTTTTTGGCGCAGCCTGTCCAAGTTGATAATTTACATGAACTAAATAATGCAGCTTTAAAATTCTAATTTTCGTCTTCAAATTTACTCCTTCTTCTTCCTATCCTCATGGCTGAGAGAGGTAACGGCTGTGGGCGCTCTTCACCATCACTCTCCAAGCTGCTCGGTTCTGGGCGCGTATTTCCGTTTCCGTGTTCAGTAGAGGGCAGTATTGCCTCGAAACGCGCATGGGTTTGTTGCCTTCCAAACCCGTAGCAAATTCAAGGCAAGCAGTCTAAGGCATGTCCGTGTAGGTACGACGACGAGCGAAGCGAGGAGGAGTGTTAGGTAGAACTGCGACCCTCAGCGCACGAGCCGAGCGAGCGAAGCTAGCGTGCCGCAGCAGCGGCCGGCGAAGCGAATGACCCGACTTTACGGATATTTTTTTCGTATATAGTCGTACGCTCGCTCGGCTCGCGCGCTGTTGGGTTGCAGTTCTACCTAACACTCCTTCTCGCTTCGCTCGTCGTCGTACGCCCTACACGGACTTGCTTTAGACTGCTTACGTGTTTGCCAACTGAAGACGAAAATAAAAACGTCAATACGGCGTTTCATGCTCTTCCCAAACCCGTGTGCGATTGGAGTACGAGTTCCTCGAATTCGCTATGGGTTTGGAAGGCGTATTAGCTTAACAAACCCGTGCGCGTTTCGAGGCAACACTGCCTCCTACTGAACACGCAAACGGAAATACGTGTCCTGCGTTTGATGCATGCTGGCCTGTAGTGTGGCTCTAGCCACAGATGTTACCGTGTCCACCCAACGCATAGGCATCCGTCCACTGCTTCTCTTCCCTGCCATGCGGCCAGCGATAATCAGCTTTTTCAGGCTTTGCGGTCCAGCCCTGACCTGACCTGAAGCTGAGGACACGTTGCGTACAGATGGTAGAGATGATCGTTTTGATGCCGAGCTCGTCGAGAATAGACTCATTTGTGTAGCGTTCAGTCCATGATGTCCGGAGCATTTTGCGCCAGCACCACATCTGGAATGCATCTATCCTACGACAAGTACGAGTTTTTATAGTCCAGGTTTCTGATGCGTACAGGAAAATTGAGAAGACAAGAGTCCGCATCAGTCTTATTGTAGATCTGCGGTTTATGCCTCTGTTTATTGTCTTTCAAATTTACTTAGTTGTCTACTAAATTAATAGATTACCCAGTAATTTTAAGCGTCTAAGAAATACTTTTCAAGCGACCGTAAAATATCTAATTCAAGCTACGTTATTATGCATGGTGATTATTTTATAGCAATTAAATTTGTACTACATATTTTAAGCTCTTAATAAGTGTCTCTATTGATCTATAAAATAATTTCAACGGCCTCTAACTCCATTTTGTCACCTCAGTTTTTATACTTTAGTATAAGTAATTGATGACTTAATCTACTCTTATTATTGAAAATGAAATTTACTTAATATTGTCATCAAAACAATGTCAATGATAATTTTTATATTTTTTTGTATACGTTCGCATAAGTATTTGACGACAGAATCTATTTTCGTTGAACATGAAGTTTACTTATTATTATCATAAAATAATGGTCAATGGTAAATATATTTCCAATAACTTATTTGCTCTGTGTTGTGTATCACACTAGGCAAACATGGCCCGCCAGCAAGTTGACGAAGCCCCGCTTTCGTGGGGCTTCTAGTTTCTGCTCTGAGGGACACAAGGTAAGGAACGAACCTATAATTTTGACGACCGCTTTAGCCTAGTTGGTAGTGACCCTGCCTACGGAGCTAGAGGTCCTGGGTTCGAATCCCGGTAAGGGCATTTATTTGTGTGATGAGCACGAATATTTGTTCCTGAGTCATGGATGTTTTCTATGTATTTAAGTATTTATTTATCTATATAAGTATGTATATCGTCGTATAGTACCCATAGTACAAGCTTTGCTTAGTTTGGGACTAGGTCGATATGTGTAAGGTTGTACGCAAAAGAAAAAAAAAAAAAAAAAAACTACCGGTTTTTATTGCCATAAAACAATATCATGAAATGAGTGAGTTTGTGCAAGGGTAATTAAAATCAAACAATCATCTCGCGAGGTGTGTTGCTATGCAAATTTCAGTTGCTGTGCAAATTTTCATTAAAAAGAATACGGTTTATTAGTTCAGTTGTTAACACGTTAACTGCGAAACCGATTTTTTGTACCTAGCATACCATGCGTTGCCAGGTATTTTCTGTCTGGTAGTAAGGTTTCATCGTATGCGAACAAGGTTTTAATGGCCTGGTGAAAGCCATTCATAGAAATATGAACCCAAGATCAACAATATTAAGTTTGAATGAAAGAAATTTCGCGTGTATAAAGTTCATTAGTGGCTACTTGAACCTTATTTCGCCCGGGAATCGGACAGAGATTTATTGCCTTTTTTTTAAAACAGAGATACCAGGTTTACCAGACCTGTTAAAGCACCAATAAAAAGCTATGCCGTGTTTTTTTAACCTGGTAATGCACTACGGAAACATATTAATAGGGATGGGACAGTAAAAAAAATACATCAAATCGACAAATTTAATACAAATAATGATGAAAATAATTACTTAAAGTGTTTTTCATTAAAACATGGCAAACAATATGATTTATGGCACTGATTGCACCCCGATTTTATTTTCTTAATTTTCTTGTCTGCTTGCTTACTAGTTAGCGTTTTTCGCAATTTTTCATAGCAACCGACGCAATTTTTCCTCGTACTAGTTTTAAGGAACTGATGGCCTTTATTAATTTCAATGGCATTTTTACCTGCAATAAAATATGTATATTATTATATAATGCAAATCGGCGGCCGCATGCAATACGGTGACCAAAACTGAGGTACCCACCCTAAGTTTATACGAAACGATACGATTTACTCTGTGTAGAGCATAATGTTACTGAGAGGTTTTGACAAAAAAACAAACTTCTATAACTCATAAATACACTCAAGAGCAAAAGTTCCGGGTCACTAGGATTTACTTGAGTATCTCGATTACGAATACAGCTAGCGTAATATACAATTTTAACGGGTCTATCGCAAATATAGTAAATCTACTTTAATATGCCGATGTTATATTCATAATAGACCCGTCAATTCGGAAACTGATTCAATGTTGTGCTGAATATTTTCTCGAGCTGCATTCTCCGTGGACACAGTTGGTGATGATAAATTTAACTTTCTTTTTGGTTTTTTTGGCTTAATAACACGCCTAACGGGAAATATGTCAAAGTCTTCGTCACTACTCGAAAAAATATTATTTGACGCCATTTCACAACACTTTGACACACATTATTTCTTCACAATTTATCACACGACTAAAACGTAGCCCTCACAACTGAAAACACGTGCGCACTATCGACAACAAACAAAGCACTCGACAGCACTAGCCGCGGCGCACGCGCCCCTCCCCCGCTGCGACCCGCTCAGTGCGGCTACCAGGCCTACAAATCAAGGCCTGGTATTCGCACTGAGCTTATTCAATTTAACTCAGTGCGAACTATGTCTTAAAAACCTGGTGCATTTTTTAATCGTTAAACGTCATAAGCTTACAAAATGGACCATATATGTATAACTATTTCGCTCGTACGCGTAGTACTTTACGAGTTACGGCGCCCGCACCGAGCGAGATGGCACGATTTTAGAGCGCGCACAGACAGAAAGCCATCAACCAGGCAAATAATGCCTTGTTTCGCAGCGAACGTGTTAAATAATTATATACTATGCTCTTTATAGAGGCTAGATTTTTATTTTATTAGTAGACATATGTTGAATCTCTAAAATAAATGAAGTACCTGACGTACAACATTAGTCGCCAAGGTATCAATTTAGAAGATAATATATTTTATCGGTAGCTAAGTTATGTGAATTGTTGTTTGTAAATTACCGCTAGATTTTTCATATGCAGTTTGGAAAGTAAATATGGCGTACTAGTTTAATAGAAGCTCTTATATTAACCCTTTGCTTACAAACAATAAAAGATGTTACGTTGCAGGTGCTAATGAAAACTTTAGTCGCTGCACTTATAATTTCCCTTAATACAATCTTAGTAATATATATCTAAATAATTTACTTTAAAAACAAAGTTTAAACCGATATCAATTCTGTACATCGCCAAGCCACATAGGTACTTGAGAATTTCCTTTCCAATTTAGCACATTAACTGCTTTCCGAGAGCAAATGCGTTGATTATTACAGAAAAACCCAAGTCGCTATATGTGGGCTGATAGGGCATAGATTTGAGGGGTTCCGTCGTTCAAGGATCTCAAACTTAACACTTCATTAGTTGCTACTTCAAGGGAATCATGTCAGAATCTTTGACGTACTTTACATCTATGAGGAGTTCCAAAAGTCATCTGTGGTCTTCATCATCAGTTCCACTTCACTATAATTGCGATTTCCGAGTACACGAGTTACATAGATAATACCGAAATACAACTACACGCGTGCCTATAAAATTTGAGGGTTGCCCTCAATATCCCTGGGATCCCATAATCAGATCCTGAATTGGTGACAGTGGGACCACCTCGAAAGTATATTCTTTCGAATATAAAAAGAATTTTGGAAATCGGTCCACAATTGATGAAGAAATAGGCGAACATACATAAAAAAATAAATACATACAGTGGAAAATTATAACCTTCTTCTTTTTTGAAGTCGGTTAAAAGGCCCTCGAGGCATTGTACCGAGGATGCTGGCGGCATTTCCTCGCTGAATTGCAATGCCGATTTTTGACTTTCGAGCGCTCGAAAATTAAATAAAAGTAACTACGATTGTAGGTCAAAATTGCAGCAACTTACTTTGCATTGTACCGAGGATGCTGGCGGCATTTCCTCGCTGAATTGCAATGCCGATTTTTGACTTTCGAGCGCTCGAAAATTAAATAAAAGTAACTACGATTGTAGGTCAAAATTGCAGCCACTTACTTTCTACCGATAGAATTGAATACGAGTGGTCAATACCATTCGTTTTCCAATTTTCTATCGCTATTTCAAAATAGCATTTCGTAATTTTTGACCGTTTTCGAGTGAAAAAGTCGAGCGCTCGAAAGTCAAAAATCGGTCCCCTGATGCGTTGCGCGAGAAAACCGCAAGCTCTTCGGCCACCAGTTTTTACATCAACCACGTTTCGCGATTTCCGCAAATAACTTATGCGCACTGGGACTCCACGGAACGAGGGTTTCGATGCAAAAAGGAAACAAAGTTGTACTCCCTTACTAATATATTCTAAAGATGACAAAAGGATAAATTTGTAAGATTGTAAATTTCTACGTGGGCAAACCCGGAACATTCGATTTGATTCGAATCCGATTTCAAACATTATTTGACCAGTATAAATATAAGGATTGAACCTTCAGGATACCTAGGCGCTCTGTACGTGGGTGACAGTTACTTATTAACCAGCAGTTTATCAATGTCAGTTCCTACTAGAGCCAAGTACAAGTAACACTATTAAAGTAGTTATATTGTCATTAATTTGCCTTGTCGCAGTGACCGGCCAAGTTGTCCGAAGTTACAAAGCAAATTAACTCAATTAAATCGGCGGCCGCCTGCGACGTTGCCTTTATGATTTTAGGCGGACAGTGTTTCTATTGGCAATGGTACTGATAGCATTAGATCGCTAGAAGAGTTATTTTATAAGTATTTAAATATGTTCTCAAGTACTTGGTCTAACAGAGATGTTCTCTCTAAGCGGAATACGGCATTTGACTGATCTGATAGTCAAATCAGCAAATTATGATGATAGTGTATATTATAATTGTTTTATTTAATGTATAGTTATTTACATCTGGTATAGAAAAAATAACACAAAACTTATTATAACTATATCTAAAACTAAACTACTTATAAAATAAAATAACTTACAAATACCCAGATCGCTGCCAGGCGGCAGTGTGCCCAGAAGGCTGGCAGCATTGCCACGTTGTATGGCAATGCTGATCCTCTGGGCGAGGTAAAAGCCAGCCTTCTGGTCACGTGAAGCCTCGACCAGGCGCTTGCACAAACCATTATATATTTTGTGCGCGCCCGGTCCCGACGGTCCGATAATTGTTTTATTATTTAAATGCTCTGTTATTTATTTATTTAAACTTTAATACACAAATAAAAAAAAGTACAAAGGGCGGAATTAATGCCACAAGGCATGGCAGGCGCGGCGTGGGTAGGCCCCCCACAAGGTAGACTGATGACCTGGTAAAGGTCGCGGGAGTCCGCAGGATGCGGGTGGCGCAGGACCGGTTATTTTGGCACTCTTTGGGGGAGGCCTATGTCCAGCAGTGGACGTCTTTTGGCTGATATTACAGTTAGTGTAGTAGGAAAGTACAGAATAGTGACGCCACTGTTTTGTGTGCTAATGCTAAGTTATGTTCGTTGGTAATGTAAATAATAATAAGAAAAAACATTTATTTCCGACTATGAATCCATAATTTGTTACTAACAATATATTTGAAATAATATGTTTTCGCGGCGGTGTCGCTTGAACACTCATTCTGAAGAAGAACTCCCGAAGAGTTCGAATCATGTCGCCCGTAGAAACATTTAATACGTGAAAACTCACCGTGTAATTATTAACATTATTTCAACATGTCTCACGAAATTTTCTTTTCGAACAATATATGTACAGTCAAGGAACTTAATTCCCTACCCATTTCTTTAAAATGTCGTTAGACATTCGCAATGCAATAAGGTCGAAATTTATATTTTGTAATAGTATTGAAATGTCAATACGTATTATTTGTCACTTCACATTACAGATAACCTCTTTGAGAAAAGTTCACATTAGCTTTTTTTCTACATTTGTCATGTGTCAGTGTCAATCGAGACAATTGTAAAATAAATTTCACATTATTCATTTGAGAAATAAAATGCTTTCCGCTAACCGCAAACTATTAAGAGCTCAAATAGTGGAGTTACACCAGGAAAGAATAGGGATTCATGAGATAACACGTTCAAAAGTTCAGTTCACCACAGTTCACCATGTAAACGTAGTTAATCAGTTGCCTAGTTACTAACAAAACACAATACATGCGATAATTATGTCAAAGTAACGCCGCCGTGCTAGCTCTTATGGTGACGGTTTGCTATACGATATTGAACCTTAGGTGGGTTGGAAATTAAATTCCTTGACTGTACTTAAAAACTAGTGTTACTTAAATGCTAACTAATATCGGCGTATGGGAGTATATGTGGGTATATGGAAGTGTGCGGACCATGGGCCTGATTCCAAAACCGCATTATCGGGCAGTCCACCCGTTCAACAAGCGATTTAAATATTGTATTCAAGATTTTTTTGAACGTGCAATAGGGCATATCAGCTGTCATTTTTCGAAGACGAAAATTAGAGTTAATTTTATTCTATTACGTCCAAACGCTCATTCAAATAAATCCGCCACTACCGTGCTGAACCACTAGCTCCGTAGGCAGGGTCACTCAACTAAACTACTCCGCCAGCAACATAATTTATTTTACAATATAGAGTTTACTATGCAATAATTTTGAACGAGGAAATAGTTGAAATCCAGACTGTAAATTCGTAGTTGTTTGTACCCACTTAAATTGCCAAGCTGTCTAACTGACAGCCTAGACTGCAGCTAGTAAAAGAAATGTTTGCCGAGCAAGTACCGATTCAATTTCACTTTAGAGTCTCGTACTTTAATCTTCTGGTCATCAAACCGTTTTTATTACGGCAAGAATATCCAATTAAACGTTAGAGGTAGTCGTAAATTTGGAAAAGTAAACCTACGGGCCCTTCGATTCCCCTTTCATTAAATCGATTAGAGCACCGTTATTTGTCCTGCCTTTATAGAGGTGAGGGCTTTGATCACAAAATTGCTAAAAACAACAGAACGAGCTTGTTCAGCGTTTTAATTTGTGTACTTTGCCTTTTATTCGCACTTCTGATAGCTCTGTGCTATTCAGTTACATTAAGTGCCTACTCGTAATGTGTGCAAATTGTCAGTGTTCATTTGTTTCATTTACAATACCTATTTTAAACTGCTAATGCTTATATTATACTACCGTTCTTTCCAGATAACATCACTCTCAAGTCACAGAAGGAGAGATTCTAAACACTTTGACGTAACTTGAAATTAATTGATTTGAAAACGATATACAGTCATCATAATTGTAGGTATTTTGTAAATACTATTTATTACCCTACAATTTCATTTAACTTTTACAGTCACATTATCCTGTTTTTCCAAAAAAATATGTAGGTACTTAGTAGCGCAGTTTCAGGTGATAATGTGGACACGCTGCACAAAAGCACCAAATTTTTTCAGGCACTAGTTAGGTAAATAGCTTTAAGTTTTTGATAGGAACCAACTCCTCCGTCGGCCATCTTTTTTTTATGGGGGTCAATTTGAATTAAAATATTATTAATATATCGGGTCCTAAATCACTTAGAATCACAAACTTGGTGTCCAAATATACATATTTGGGGTCAGGAAATTCAACTAGATATTTATTAGGATCGAGTTCCCAAAGGATACCAAACGGAACCCGTTACCAAGCCTCCGCTGTGGGTCCGTCTGTCTGCGTGTCAGGAATAGATACTCATTTGGGAATATGATACCGCAGTAATACCACAGAGGAGTTATTTTTTTCAGCATTTAGTATTTGACGTAATTTACATTCCTTACTAATCGTTCAGAATAGCTGCATTCTATCATTTATTTTATACATTAAATAACTTACTGAATTAGACGTGTTCAATCATTGAATAACTGTCATAGGATATGTAATATTATGGACGCTCCGTAAATGTTCCAGGCCTCTATCCCAGTAAAAGTTTTCGTGAATTGACTCTTGTTTTTGGTAACACAGTGTTGTCGGTCTTAGTTACGCCATAATAAGTATTTAAATGAGCCTAAGAATGGCAAAACTGTAAATAATATAAGATTAATTATTCACTTTTCTTTTACTTTAATTCTTCCAAAAAGAGTTTTTTTTTTCAATGAGCGCGGGTCTCGCCAACAAACTGTTCTGTCAGTTTGGCGAGATGTTAGATAATGTTTAAATAAATGTCAAAAACGAAACAAACTTCCAAAAATGACAAAATACAAAAATAGGATGTAGTACGATTTCATTCATACAAGTAATTAAAGCAATCCTGTAAAAACATTGAAACAAGGAAGGAATAATTTTATTTGTAGTTAGTTTTTGGCATGAAGTACCAAAGCTAATAATTTGAATTTAATATATGTAGTAGGTCTATAGATGGGCAATTTATGAAATAAAAACTGTAGGTGCCGCTACACCAGAACACCAAAAATTATAGTTTCCATTATTTTGACATATATTTGTACTAAAGTTTCAGGCAATATTTTTTGTAATGATGGGTTTTATTATGTAGTATATATAGTTTACCAAAAAATCAATTTAATCGCAAAGACCGAATTCAAGAAAAAAATTAAAAAGTGAAAAAAAACAAACCGCCATATTACGAAAACTGACAAGTGTACATGGCTCTTCTTTGGGGAACAGACCTTTGCCTACAAGGAGTATCTAAAAATGAAATTACTAGAACATTTGACAGAAAGGCAAATTTTGTATAGAGATACGGCTATAGCCTTTGAAATTGAATCAAACAAACAAAAACCTGACAAAAGCAATAAATAATACTATCTATCTGCTCGAACCCGAGCCCATCGACCGAGTCCACGTTGGTCCAATGCGAACGCAATGTCTCTAACCAGCCAATATGGAAGGATATTGCCAAGAAAGCACTTGTGTCAAAAATGTCATTTTCGGTACAAGCTTTAATTGCCGACTTTCTTGTTCTGCATACCATCGTCAACTACTCATTGAGACGATTCTAACGAGCCCAAACTCGATGGGGTTGTGTCGTTTTATTATTGCGGAGTTCCTATGGCCACCTTCCAGCTGCAGCATTAGATCAACTCCATGTCATCATAATATTGCATTGTCATGCGATATACCTATATATGCATGCTAAATTTCAGCTCAATCGGAAACCGGGAAGTGGGTCAAATTTAACTTGCAAGATTTGATTACAGACAGACAGACATACAGACAACGGGACAGGTGAAATTAAATAAAAGCTTGTAATGTCACTTGATGTAGCATAACTCCAAGTACCACAGCTGCACAACCACTACCACTGTGCCAAGAGTGCCCGAATTAGAAGAAGAAGACTTGCTGCCCCTGATTTGAATTCGACGTATTCCATTATAAGATAATTTACTTTAAAAACAAAGTTTAAACCGACTTCAATTCAGTACTTCGCCAAGCCACATATGTAGGTATATGAAAATTTCCTTTCCAATTTAGCACATGAACTGCTCTTCGAGAGCAAATGCGTTGATTATTACAGAAAAACCCAAGTCGCTGTGTGGGCTGATAATATTTGAGGAGTTCCATCGATACCTCAAGGAGCTCCGAATTAACACTTCATTAGATGATACTTCAACGGAATCATGTCAGAATCTTTGACGTACTTTACATCTTTGAGGAGTTCCATAAGTCATCTGTGGTCTTCATCATCAGTTCCACTTCACCAAAATTGCGATTTCCGAGGGTAAATACACGAGTTATAATAGAAAATACCGAAGTCACTACACGCGTGCCTATAAAATTTGAGGGTTGCCCTCAATTTCCCTGGGATCCCATCATCAGATCCTAAATTGGTGACAATGGGACCACCTAGGGAGTATACTCTTCTTCTTCTTCTTTGGCCTCGCCTTATCCCGTTACGCGGGGTCGGCTTTCCCAATCATGCGGCGCCACTTTTTTCGGTCCTGTGCGTCCTCTGTAGTAAGGCCCACCTCCTTCATGTCTCTCTGGACATTTGTCATCCAGGTGGCTGGAGGTCTTCCTCTTCCCCTCTTTTTTGTAGCCATGGATAGGCACTTTTTCACGACATGGTCATCCGTTCGTCGCAACACATGACCGTACCACCTCATCCTGGACTCTTTTATCTTGTCAGCTATTTTAGCAACCTTAAAACTCCCACGGACATACTCGTTGCGCACTTTGTCTTTGAGTGTAACTCCGCCGGCCCATCGTAACATACGCATTTCTGTGGTGTGGAGTTTTTGTTCGTGCGTCTTTTTCGCTGCCCAGGTTTCACACCCGTATAACAGCGCTGGCCGTACCGCTGTCTTGTAAACCTTTCCTTTTGTTCTTATGGGCATTTTTGTATCACATAAAACTCCGGTTAGGGTACGCCACTTAATCCAGCCTGATGTTGTTCTATGGGTTACATCCGCTTCAATCGATCCGTCCTCTGATAATACTGAACCTAGGTATCTGAATGTTTTCGCTCTCGGGAGTATACTCTTACGAATAAAAAAAAATTTGGAAGTCGGTCCACAATGAGGAGAAATAAAAAAATATATATACATACAGTGGAACATATAACCTCCTCCTTTTTTGAAGTCGGTTAAAAACGAAGCTATTTTTAGACCGTATTCATTAACGTTAAAACGCAGTGACTTTTTATTTTCACACAGTTCTTTTAAGAAACAAAATGGCTTCCAATACATCAATGCGATCATTTATAAAGAGACGCTAGGTCGATGCCTTAATTATTTTAACGTCTCAATTTGGCAAATTACTTCCTGCCAGTCTTTAAAGGGGCCATTCTACCTTTTCTTCGTAAATAAGACGTAACTGACAGGATTTTCCTGTGTTTGTGGGTCCATTTTGGGTTTCCATTATTTCGATGCAGCATAAAAGACCGAAGTCGACCGTCGTGGCTACTGACGCAAGTTTTGGTTTCTTTTTAACTGACTTCGAAAAAGGAGGAGGTTCTCAATTCGGGTGTTTTTTTTGTGTGTTTGTTACGCGATAACGCGGTTATTTATGAACCGATTTGAACCATTTTTTTTGTTTGAAAGCATTATACCTACTTCCAGATTGGTCCCGTTGTCACCAAAATCCAGTGTCCAATGATGGGATTCTGGAGAAATCGAGGGAACTCTTCAAATTTCATAGGCAAACTTGAAGCAATTTGGCTACTGATTTGAAGTCGGTTATAACTTTGCTTTTAAAGTAAATTATATGCGCGGCGCGACGTGGGTAGGCCCCCCACAAGGTGGACTGATGACCTGGTTAAGGTCGCGGGACTCCGCTGGATGCGGGTGGCGCAGGACCGGCCATTGTGGGACTCTTTGGGGGAGGCCTATGTCCAGCAGTGAACGTCTTTCGGCTGATATGAAATGATGATGATGAAATTATATGCCAATTTTTACTTTACGGCTAACCCCGTAGGTTTGACTGGAATTTCTAATAGAAACTAACTAGATATCCTTTTATCACCCATTGTTCAACCGACGAAAAAAACGGAGGAGGTTCTCAAGTCGACGCGTACATATTTTTTTTATGTATGACCACGCATAACTTTTTACAGAGTAGTTCGATTTTGATAACTCTTTTTTTTTATTGGAAAGGGTATACCCCGAAGTTGGTCCCATATAAATTTAGAAAAAAAAAACAACCTTAAGGGTAGGAAAATAGGGGATGATTGATTTTTCGTCGGTTAAAACTTTGTTTTTAAAGTGAATTATAATGTTAATTGAACGACCGAGCGACGTGAACGATAATGTTCTTCGTTTCAGCTTGGGCAATAATTCTTTCGTAAGTAAGTCTGTCCGGATGTCCGGCGGTTGTCTAGCTGCTCTCCTCTACATGTTGCATTTCTCAACCAAATCTCCGAATCTTGACGAAGCATGTTGCTAATTATTGGTTGTAAGTATTTAATATTAGACGAACTTTGTTGCGGATACTCACTCTGTGCTCATTTTTGACGAAACCTGCGCTGTGGATATTTAACTTTGTGGATTGCTTTGATAATGCTTTGAATAAATTAATTATATTTAGTAGACATGTATCCTAATATTACAATGATAAAAAAGTACCGAATCTCATGACATTTTGTTAGCAAGTTCATTGATTATTTATTTATTTATTTATTCAAACAATTATTACACAGTATTACAGTTACATAACTAATGCACTGTGAATCTTAGAATTAACATTTCCAGCATACTTAATATACTATCGAAGACTGGCGGTCATCCATCGTCTCGCTAAACCTCAAGCATTCACGACAGACTTTTACCCAGCTGCAAGCGAAAACATCCCAGTCAGAAGCAGATGCGAGAAGTACATTGAGGCAGTGAAGAGCTCGAATTATGTAAATTCAGTTATTGGAATTAAAAAATAAACAAAAGACAGACAGATTCACGAGGTCTACAGTTCACAGAGCCTTTACCTAGTATAGGTTTATTTTTAACTCCCGTCGCAAAAGGAGGGCTGTTGTAAGTTTGACGTGCACGTCTGTCTGTCTGTGTATCTGTCTGTGGCATCGCAGCTCCTAAACGACTGGACCGACTTTAATGCGGATTAGACGTTTTTGAGATATTGAACTTTGAAATGAAAATGAAAACTTTTCTAAGCTGTAGTTATCGATTATTTATAAGTATTAATATCATAAATAGGAATAGTCTGTCAGATTGTAGCTTTATAAGTCAGTGTAAAAGTGTTATTATTATTATGTTTAAGTAAAAAAAAATATTGCACCAGTACTTAGATTGGACCTTTAGAATGAACAAAGGCTATCCCGATTCGCCTGGATTCACTGTTATACCCCGCCAAAGCCACGCACGTAAGCTGTCAAATGCCTATATAGACACGTTTCGCCAGTGTCCAGAGCTTCTATGTTGCCAAATACATATATTTTGCCTATTCAAATTCAAAAACATTTCGTGACAAACACACAGATAACAAAAGAAATAAATACAGAACCATATAAGACAGTGTCACGAAATAGACCCAGCTCAGCATGTTGCTAGCTTTGCAGCCAGCGCTGGTCTTCCGCAGGCTCCATTCGGTGAAAGCACGGTGGGCAACAACGACCGATGCAGACATAAAATTAAGCAAACGATTACAAATCCAATCACAAAAAAGAATAAAAAAGAAC
Source organism: Epinotia brunnichana (assembly GCA_963854355.1). Taxonomy (NCBI): domain Eukaryota; kingdom Metazoa; phylum Arthropoda; class Insecta; order Lepidoptera; family Tortricidae; genus Epinotia; species Epinotia brunnichana. The sequence goes on from OY977941.1 coordinate 741,898, forward strand.
TGTTATATAGCTAACTAAATCTAAACACCTAACGAAGAAATAAAATAAAATAAAAAAACTAATATGTAAGCAATCCCAGCAGTTGGTAGGCATGCGAAAAGTTGCATGTCGTCATAATAATAAAGATAAGTAATAATAATAATTTTATTTTTTTATGCATAAAAATCAAGTATAAAAGTGCTTTAGACATTTAGATTCGTGATTATTCAATGAGCACCATCTAGTGAATCTACTTACCTATTTATTTGAATGATTCTCTGATATACCAGAAGATCGATTTGGTAATTTTGGTTCGACACTTGAAATGTCAATACGATATTAATGCGCATGACAAGAGTTTATTGCAGGACCGTTTCGTAGCTAAAAACTAAGTGCCTAGTGTTCAGAGAAATAGGTACTAATGTTTTTACTTTGCAGAAAATGTGTAATGTATGTTTGTTGTGTGTATGCTGTAATTGTACCTAGCAGTTAAAAATGTAACCCTTTTGCGCCTTAATACACTGAAGTAAGGTGCAAAAGTGTATACATATATTTGACGTCTGTACGTGCACTTATCTGCTGTAATTAGCATGCCGCGCTGAAGCCTCTTAGTGCGGAAATAAAAACACTTTTAATTAAAACGTAATTTTACGTCTGATCCATTGGGAGTTTAAGGTTATATTTTAATGTTGCTTAGCTCCTTAATGAGTATAAAGTGTGTTACAAAAGTGGTACAAAAGTAGGTCCCTAATTAGGTAAATTCAGAAACGCTCATTGGTACTTTAGCTGGTCGATTGCGTAACGCTCAGGTATAACTAAATGTCATTCATCGAAAATGTTCACTCATTTTCTCCTTCTGAATATGAATTTTGAAGGAGAAAATGTTTATGTAAGCAACGCTCGTTCCAAAAGTAACCCAATCACCTTGTTGCGCGCCTACATAGCCCTCCCTTCCAACAGAACCTTACCGTTAAAGGTTATATTTATTGCTAAATACCTACAGTATTTAGCAATAAATATAACCTTTCAAATAATCTGATAATTAATATCGGGTCGTTAATTAGTATAAATAATGGTCATTACTCTCACCTGGAGACTTGGAGAGGGCGACTAACTATGGTGACACAAGGTCGTAACTGACCAAATGCTTGGAGTAAGATGTGACTTTCTCGCGTCAACGATGACGAGTACTGACGTCACTGGTTTGCCCTTGTTCAGGTGTCTCCAACTGAAGCCTCCAATGTCTGTGGTGGATGATACTCGACGGCACTAGTACTTAAGACTTTGATGTAAACTGTTTGTAATATTATTCTCATCACAGGCCTTTGCGTCTATTCCAGACGATTTAAACATTGCCCTGGAGACATCGTTTTTGGTGACTGTAGAGGCCAATACGCGACCGGCATGATCTTTCACATTTCTGGCAGACGAAATTCGTGCCAGGGGCTCTAGTTTCAGCTTGTTGTCTACGCAACCTTCTATTGGCCAGTGTCTCGAACCAGGTTCCATCGCACAACGCTCTGCCGTCCACAACGCGTTTGCGCCATCCATCCCTATCTTCGGCAAGCTTTGCCCAGGTCCGATAGTCAATTTTAAAAGCAGCCATGTCTCGCTTAGCGCAATCCTTGAAACGCAACATCGGTCTTCCAACGTTTCTCTTGGCGTTTGCTACTGCACTAAGCAAGGTACGTCGAGGTATTCGAGAAGGTTCCATCCGGTGCACATGGCCCAGCCACCGCAAGCGTCTCTGTTTGAGAATAGCAGTCAAACTGGGCAGCTGTGCTATGTCAAGAACCCTCTGATTTGTCACTTTGTCCTCCCACGTAATGCCTAAGATATTACGTAGACAGCGCATGTGAAAAGTGTTAAGTCGTCGCTCCTGTTTCGCATACGTCGTCCAGGTGTCGGCTCCATACAAGAGTATGCTCAGAACGCATGTTTGGTACACAATAATTTTCGTTCTGATGGTAAGATGTCTGTTACACCATACTCTTGTACGTAGCCTTCCGAACATTGTCGCCGCTTTGCCGATACGAATATCGATCTCTGCATCAAGGGAGAGATTGTTCGACACGGTCGACCCGAGGTAGCAAAACTTATCGACAACCTCCAGAGCTGTGCCATCCACCAGTATAGTTGGTGTTTCCTCACTGCCCTGGACTAAAACTACTGTCTTTTTGGCATTTATGGACATGGAAAACAAAGAACAAGCAAGCAACAATATTATTCTAGAAAGTGGGTTTTTAAACGTGCAGTTTGCCAAAAAAAAAGTATGCTAATGTCACTTAAGATCAAAGAGTAGTTTATTTATTTATTTATTTATTTAATGTAATAATTAGCACTGACAGATAAACCTTACGTACTAATGTATAATAAAATTAAAGTAATTAAATGGGTTCAAAATACAATAATAAATAATATTTAACAATCAATAGTCAATAGGTACGTGCACATGGGTAATTGGGTATTAATAATTAGATAGAGCTAGGTGTGACAATCGATTCTAGATAGTGACTAAAGTGGATAATGAAATTAAAGATAAAAAATGTAAACAAATGTGTTGCCACTGCAATAAAATCAATCCCAAGAAGTGGAAACTAAAAATTCGTTAAATACGCGAGATAAAAAATAATGCGACTAATTTATAAGAAAAACAATGCCTGGAAAATATTCGTAAATATTTAAATAAACAAAATGAAGACGTAATTATTTTATATTCATAAATATGTGCAGTTTATATTTACGCCACTGGCAATGGTTAGGAATTGTAAACCTTTGGTTCGTAATCCTCAAAGATGAAGTGATTGTGTGGCTCATGTAATAAAAGTAGAGGATAAAATGTGCCAACTCGACCACCTAATAGACAATGTAACAGAGACATTAATAATAAATGTAACTGAGGAGGATTCGACGTCTTCCTCAGAAAGCGACAGTGGAAGTGAATAAATAAAAACAAAAAAATCTAGTGTTATATTTCTTTGTGTTTTCCTGCCCTAATAAGACACATAATAATGGCACGTCTTGCTTCATTCGCTTGGTGTGGTTCTAGTGGCTGCAGGCAATAGGCTTTTGCTGTATATCGTACCCGGACTATCGTCACCTACTAAGTACCTATTCATACCAACCTACGACATTAAAGTGATCAAAGTAAAATATAAGATTGTTTTAAAAGTAGTGACGATATGTTCATTAGTTAAAACCAAAACCTGGTTGATCGCCCCTGAGACGTCACTTTGACGTTGACAGTTTTTTGTTTACATTTTTTATCTTTAATTTCATTATCCACTTTAGATGCGGCCAGAAAACGATTCTCTGGTGTGAAAAAGACGTCGAGATGGGTGTCACTGGTTAAAATGTTGTGACTAGCAATAATAGTATAGTATGTATTAGTGTACACAGGGCGAAATTAAATTCGTGAATCAAAATAGCCAAATGTGAATGCATGATTCTGCGAGCAACTTTTACTATAAGTAAAGCCCACTTTGTATTATGCACAAAAAAAACAACTATTTCATACACTTTGCTCATTTTAGACTGACGAAAATGTATGAACAGTTGTTTTCACGAATTTAATTTCACCATGTAGTACTTAGTCATTATTTTAGGGATTCCATTTAATAGCAAAATAATATTTTAATTAAAAATACAACAACCAATTATCAAGGTACGGTCTACGCTTAAAATAAAACACGCAGCTGTTTGGACCGATTTTTATTTTGTTGTAGTTTATTTTTATCATTCAGAATGAATATTGGTGTGCAGAACGAATTACTTTTTCTGTACAAAATTCGCAAAGCTACCTACAGTGTCCTCTACTATTTTTCCATCGAGTGACAAAATGCTTGGAATTTTCGCAACTCAGTGGAAATGGAGTGTCCGGAGTTTAAGATACATAATAGAATATTGGGTTGACACAGAATCACAAGCTCTTCCAATCAAAGCACTTTTATCTAATTCATACTAAAATAAAAATCGATAATAACATATCCTATTAAAATAAAGCAAACTTGTTTACCTGCCTACACTACATAATATCTTTTGTCTACGCATACAAGCTCAAGCTAAATTGAATAAACGGCAGACGCAAAACATTAAACTGTTAAGAAAACGTTAACATGCAAAGGACGACTTAATTTACGAAAATAATTAAAACATAATGAAGCTTTTCGTTTCACATTTAGGTGCGTAATAAACAAAAATGTAATTATGAATAAGATAATTAACTGAAACGTTAATCATTTTGTGTCAGTTGTTTAAACGATAGAATCATATGAGTTTGTTGAGTGCTACTTAGCCAACGGAACGAGGTAAAACTTTTCATCCAACAAATCCCTGACTTCAAGTACACGCGCGACACTGTCAAACTCAGCAAGGATCAGATTGTGGTATCCTCATATTATCCGGAACAGAGCCCGCAAGTTTGTATCCCTCCGGAACAAATATTTGTTGGACAGGAGAGTATTTGTCTTCGGCCTCAAATGGACCCGACAACCGTACACGTATTGTGGAAAGTATTTTGTCGATTTTCGCAACGTCAGTGGCTTTGTTCGGATGAAAGTTTGACTGAGTTTACAGAAAAGGTTGTGATTTATGCTTGATGGACAAGGTGGGCATCGTAGGTCGCCTTCAAACAATATGGCGTTGCTTTGAAGTGTTTATATTTATACGTGAGCGGCTTCATACTCGCCTGACAACGCGCGTCTCAAGTCGCCGCACGCATGTCGCGTCGCTTGTCCATAAACAAGGGCGGTAGATGAGATATACCCATTTACATTACTTCACATTTTTTTATATTAAATAAATATTTGCGGACAATCTTACACATATCGACCTAGTCCCAAACTAAGCAAAGCTTGACATCGATGACTCAGGAACAAATATTCGTACTCATCACACAAATAAATAAATGCCCTTACCGGGATTCGAACCCAGTACCTCTAGCTTCGTAGGCAGGGTCACTACCAACTAGGCTAAAGCGGTCGTCAATTGATATTAAATGGATATTACCGGGCGCACTTACCCTATCCCGTACAATGCTTGAAGAGCCTTTATCTAGTCGCATCACGACCACGACTAATGGTTGGTTTAATTTATTTACAACATATCACTGGCAGTATACACAACAGACAAACATACACAACAACAACCACAAACATGACACAAAGATGATAAAATAAATATTGTGCAAAGTTTTCTTATGACGTATTATCTTCTGATCTATATCTCATTATTTAACGTCTACGAACTACTTGTCGTTCATCATATACATAATACTTCATCATCATCATCATATCAGCCGAAAGACGTCCACTGCTGGACATAGGCCTCCCCCAAAGAGTGCCACAATGACCAGTCCTGCGCCACCCGCATCCAGCGGACAACCGCGACCTTTACCGTTCTTCACCGTCATTTAAACAAGATTGGTCAATACTAGTAAAACCAAGAAAATATATTAAGGTAATGCAAATGTTCATTCAAATTTCATGCAAATGTAAAACACAAATTGTATTCAAATAAACCACAAACTCGTCAGAGATATTATTCACCTACAATTCCCTTAGAACGACGGTAAAACAGAATTGAGCTGTCCCGCGTACTCCAACCTAACGATCTAAAGTTGAATTGATTCCAAACCCGGACCTAATCACCCCAATTAGAACAGGACATTATGGCGCCCCGTGACAATGCAGATGGGCCATTCTCCTTTCAAGAGACTAGTTCTATTTAGAAAATTAGATACTACAATTTTACAAGCATTTTTGACCAACTTCGAAAAGGAGAAGGTTCTCAAAACATCGGAATATGTTCACATTTGGAAAATTATTTTTTTGTTTGAAAGGGTTTCCGTCCCAGGTGGTACATGGTAACGGTCACGATCTGATGATGAGATCCTAGATTAAGAGGACTAGAGGAAGAAGACCGAGACACACACACACACACACACACACACACACACACGCACACACACACACACAGACACGTACGCATACAAACTTACATAATTCTTCTTATTTTAATTTGATGAGCGTTGCACGGTTGTGTTTTGTTTGTTTTAATTTAGTAATTTAAGGTCCTGGCAGAATACCAGCGATGTGGCTTGCCACATCATAATGCTGAGTCAGCGCCATCTCCCTGCCACGACACATGGCTTCTTAACAATGTTCTTATTGCATGCTTCCTTTAAATTTTGTATTTTAATAATGCCACGTATGTTGTGGGAATGAATAAAGTTTTAATCAATCAATCAAAAATCAATGAAATAAGGCGAAGTACTGAATTTAAGTTGGTCAAAACTTTGATTACAAAGCAAACTCAAACTCAAAATAATAATTTCTCGACTAGGCCTTTCAAATCGTCAATTAGAAAGCAAATCTTTTAGACCCAATTATTATTCTTCAGTAAAATTTACATGCATTTATTTATCTTGTCTTGTTAGTGTACTTAGTATGCGTGGGTCAAATCTTGCAACAGAGTTTTCAGCCACTTGCCAATAGGTATCCGACAGCGCTGATATTTGGTGTACTTATGAAAGGGACAATAGTAGATTATACACCAAGGGGATAAAGCACTGTTTTATGTCACGGGAGCGAATTGAATCCTGAACGTAACGAAGGACTCATAATTTAACTCCTGAGCGTAGCGAGTGAGTTATAAGTTAATTCCTGAGCGAAGCGAGGGAATTAAGACTGAGTCCTGAGTGCAGTGAGGGGTTCAACCGCCCAAGACTAAAACAGTCTTATCCCCGAGGTGTATACTCTACTTTTCACACCTTATGCGAGACAAAAAAACAGGCTCAGTAGATAAATAATGTTTATTTAGCAAATTAAAAGTACATAGTAACATTAGACACGTTAGTCCAATTATGGAAAGATAAGGTAATGTTTTTATTTGGTACGTTTATTGAGGTTGAGTTGGAGTTTATTATGCCTATGGCATCTAATTTGATAAACTCAGGAGTCAAAACACTTTCATCACTCGACATTTTCAATATTATTTTTGAAATTAAATCTTCTATAGGCACCTACAAGAACTCGATTTGTTCGTCACGCGTGAACAAATGAAGGCGTGCGGCGTTCCAAATTCGAAAGCACAAGCCGTGGTCCTAGATTTGAAATTCGAATTTCGAGCACCGCGCTCCTCCGGACCGGGGTTCACACGGAGGCAAACTTCATTTATTTTGTCAAATCAAGTAGGCCATGGCCTAGGACAAATTGTGTTTAGCAAAATTAAACTTTATGCATATAGTAATAAGAATTATGAAAAGTGAAATCATATTATTAACCAGCGGGTTACAATGAAATTCAGTACAACATTATAACCCGGCTATTAATACCAAGGGATTTAATGTCTTGCTTTCGGTAGGGTTTACATGACCTATAATTCGGCATTGTCGAGCATGTGGTTTGAAAAGAAATATTATGGCCCCACCGGTTTTTTTTAAAGACTTTCCAGTGATTAACTCTAGTCAAGCTGTAGCGGTGTAGCTGATCTGATGATGAAGACAGAAGGTAGCCATAGCAACCTCTATAGGTAAACTACACTGCTGCTGCTGCTGCTAAAAACTGGAAGAGATCCCTTACAGGCATAAGTTCGCCTTTGTACCGATTTAACCTATTTTTGTCTGTATTTTCACCAGTGTCTTGTGTACAATAAAGTTATTTACATACATACATATGTACTACACAAGCTACGCTTTAAGCTAAGATTTTTTTAGTGCAAGCTATTTGGTTCATTGAAATCCGTTAAGAACGAGTAGTTGATAACTGTGCAAAAAAGTACAATCGGCAACAAAGGCTTGCACTAAAAAAATTTTTTGATACTTTCTAATATTTTGACAAAGATTTAAACTGTTTTTCACGGAATCAAAAGGAACTTAGGCGGCAATTTGAACTCGAAATAAATGCTTGGAAGGGGCACGCAATGGATATTTCTGCCAAAGCTCGCTGATGTTAGCGACAGTAATGTTGTAAAACTATTTATTTATTACGAAGAAATAAATATTTTAAATATTTAGGTACACGTAGTAAGAAAAAGTGTCACCAACGAAGCTGTGCATGATTTTGTCAAAAAATCTTTAGCAGTCTCTCCTGTAAAGTCGCATTTCGTCCCCAACATTAATTGAATCTACGGTCGACGATGTATTCAAGCACAAAAGTCACAAAGGTTATGAAACACTATATTGGTAAAAGTGGAAATACAAAAGAGCACTGGTTTGCGGCGTTTTTATTAGTTTTCATAAACTAGAACTAGCTATATAATAGCGCAGTTATCCGCGACTATGGTTGGTGAAACCCGAAATGACGTACATCGAGGTAAATAAATACGGCGAGTAAACACAAAAAAAACACTTTCACTGGCTGCGCAGACGCCGTAGGTAGTCGCTTTCCGCTACATACGGGGAAAACACGGGATCTACCACCTTTTTGTTTTCATAAATGGCTACATATTTGGGCAGTATCTTTGACAGATTTAAATGCACCCGCATGCGTTACACACAGCCTGTTAATTGTTATGGTACTGTCAACAGCTAAAAGTTGGACAAACAATTAAATAAGTAGTACAGTTTAAAGACACCATTACATCTCCCTAACCTAACCGATGACGAGGTCACAAAATTTACAAATCACAACGCCACTACAGTAACAATCAAAGTGCATGCATGCACATTTTACAACAAGATCGTAGTGGAAATAGAGGAGAATCTAGAGAATAACCCACATAACGTAACTTTTGTACAAATAACCCACATAACGTAACTTTTGTACAAATAACCAAGACAACGCGCCGCTGAAAATGAATAGTTGTTCATAAATCCTCATTAACATAGTTTAGCGTAGCGCCCCAAACTCCGTGGGTCCTGTGAAAACTGATTAATTAGGCTCTTCGCAACCCTTTCAATTATTTCGGCCTTGTCTGAAAGGTAAAGCTTCTTAAGATTGTGTTCCCCAAGCGTTGAGATTTTCCTCATAAAGATTTGCCTTCGGTATATTGTGGGGTAATTAATTACATCCTTTGAACATGCCGGGACATTGTACGTAGGTATATTGAGAACCTTTCTAAGTAACAGATAGTTCTAGTTATAATACCGCAATTGTTTTCACATTTTACTTTAGATAACAGTGTAATTTTGTCAATCTTAGGCGCTTCATGACGGTTCATTAAGAATTTTTTTTAATATTTCCGACTATGGATAGTCTGATACTTTATGCCCGGGCACACACAACGCATTTTATCGTCTGTAGGTGCGAAAAAAGCGGCGTTGTGGCAAAAAATATTATTTATTTGTAACACTAACACTTTATGGACTACAGAAATGTCTGAAATAAACGATTTTTTTTTTATTATGTCTTGTGTGGTTTTTGTAAGTAGGTACCGTTTTTTAATCATGTTTTGTTAGTTTATTTATGTCTACAATAAGATTTTAGTAATAGGAGCGAGTTTTCATGTCGACTCTTTTTCATGGTCGGTTTTTTTTCATGAGAGCGAATTTTCACGTAAGCATTTTTCATGGTCGGAACATCAACAACAACAACCCACGCTGCGCCAGCCAGTACGTGGCCGCCACTCGAGAACCTTTCCGCCCCAGCCGCCATCGGTTCTACGACGTGTCTCCCAACAATACGTAGTCCAAAATGACACTCTTTCTTTTCTTTTAAATAGGTTTCCAGCGCTGGATGTTAAAACCAGCATCATGCTGAGCCGGGTCCAATTCGTGACAAGTCACTCACGTCTTTTTTGTCTTCGCCATATTTTTATTAGTCAATAGGCATGATGCCTTATGTTAAAATGACGTAGTGCCAAATGGATAGTGAACCAACAAATTATTGTAATAAAGTATCAATTATAAAATATAAGTAAAATCATAAAAATATATGGACCTTTAAAGCAGGGACTGATTTCAGTTACGGTTATACCGGTATGAAACCGGTATTCCATTACGGTACCGTTATGTCGTAAAGGTTATGCGCGCCGCGCGAACATAACGGTACCGTAACCGTTTTGAAATAACGGTTAGCGATACCGTAACCTTTATAATACCGGTATTATAAAGGTTATCGAAAAAAGTAAGCGAACTGGCACTCCGCAGAGGAAGCATTGGCTACTAAACATTTAAAGACTAAAAGACAAAGCACGCAGAGCCTTTGCCGGCGGTTTGGCAACAACTCCAGGCCAAAGTCGATATATCGGTACCTTTAAATAGCGGTTACGGTACCGGAAAAAAAGGTACCTTTATATTTCGGTAGCGAAACCGTTATTTGACAACCGATATGACGTCATACCGTTAAAACAGAATACCGGTATTTTTCGGTTATGCAGTCCCTGCTTTAAAGTTTAGAAAAAATATAAATAGCAGTTGTGACGTCATACCAGTGTGACAATTAGCATGAAGCGTTTCACCTGCCGCAAGTGAGGTCAAACTTTGTCTCACATAATTTTAGTAATAGGCTTTAATTGTAGTTGCTCTCATACAAACATTTGTTCCTCTCCAAAAACTGGTTCGAATGGCATCGTAAAAAAAAATTAGTCATCCCTATTGATGTCACAAATAAATGTTTATGAATTTGATGTTTTTATTATATCTTTTTAGTGTTAACCTTAACTTTTTCATAAATCTTGTTTATTCTATTATAATATTAATAAAGAGGAAATGTCTGCAAGATTGTAGCTTCGTAAGTTTTTAAATTTGTATGTCTTGGGTAATCTCCGTTAATATCCTCCGTCCGATGAATATAATTTGCATTTGGCAGTGCCGTATTAATCAGCTGTCAGTCAAGCCAGCAAATATATGTTACAGCTAAACGAATACCGAGTCAATTTCGACTGATACAGTCATATTCGAGCTAATCTGAACTATTTATAGTTTTATTCAAATTCAAAAATATTTATTCGTTAACCTAATTGTTTAACAGTATCAAGGACGATGCTTCTTTTTAAGTATACAAGATACGTCCTGTGTTCAGAGACACCGCTCGCTCTTCCGTGGATGGTAACATTACTTTATATTAGTGTTACAATGTTAAAATGGATGGTTGAACTGAATATATTAATTTAAATTTAATTGCATATCAAAACAGCATGAATACAGCTGCGGATCACGAAGTTTTTTTACATCCAGTTCGTTAGCTCTATTGCATTAGCACCTTTGCGAGCTAAAATATAAAACATCGTTCAATAGGCTAGACTCTCACAAGCCGTGTCACCAAAAAGTGCGACAAATTGGAAAAAAAACCGGCCAAGTGCGAGTCGGACTCGCGCACGAAGGGTTCCGTACCATTATCTATAAAAAACGATTTTATTCTGTGTTTTTAGTATTTGTTGTAATAGCGGCAACAGAAATACATAATTTGTGAAAATTTCAGCTGGAACTATCACGGTATCAGTGAGATACAGCCTGGTGACAGACAGACGGACAGCAGAGTCTTAGTAATATGGTCCCGTTTTACTCTTTGAGTACGGAACCCTAAAAAACGTCATGCTCTGGTAACATGAAAGTGTAGCGGCGTGAGAGGTACCGTACCTGCTTAATAACAGATAGTTTAATTCATAGGAAAAATTGTTGCCATATAAAGATAAAAAAAAAAACATGCTACTTACTCGACTCGCTGGACCTAGTATCCAATTTTCTTTTTACAATACTATTTAAACCAGACAGGATCAAAAGTATGGGACCAATTTACACACAGAAAAAAATACGTAGTCTTGAACTAATAAATTAATTAGAAATAATTAATGAAGCGAAATGATTTCCAGCCAACATAGTTTTTTCTTGGTTATTGAGAATCATCTTAGTTCAAAATGATATAATAGTTGAGGGATGAAAAGGTCCGACTTTATTTTAATGATGTTAAATTGTTCAGCTCCAAAAATGACGATAACCTTTTCATTCTGCGACTGTACAATAATAAATAACTTGTCCAATTGTTTTTTAATATTACGAGCTTTCATTTAGTTTTGGCCGATAAAACGATATGTGTTTTTTGGTAACTTTGCAGAATCATAATTATATCTTTTTATGATTTCGATTGTATTTTTAAAAGTGTTTCTTTGATCATTTAACGGCTTTCTATCGATGTAGCGCACTGTGTTATGAAATTAAAATGAAGACTACCTAATTGGCAGCATTGGAATAAAAACTTTACTTCATTATCGGCAGTCGGTTTAGCTCGACTCCACAGAGACACCGATTCATGAATAATGTAACTCGAATAATGGCCGTGATCACAGACATAATATCTAGGTAGATAACGCAAACACAGGTGCGTAGTCGCGGGCCAATGTACCTATATGCATAAATGTACTGTATACGTATATTTAATGTGTGTTTAATTTCTCACTGGTGGTGTTTAATATCGTCGGGTGACAAGCAAAACTCACTTAGTAACAAAAACCTACTTAAATCAAAGATCGTATCTTGATATCGACTACGTAGCGAGATACGATGTTTTGAAGAGCAGTGACAGTTTTGGTAGTGACTTTTGCTTGTCACCCGACGATATATGAAGTAAAAAAAAAGTCAGTGTCAAGAACATTGACGTGTTAGATTATAATTATCCGTTTCTAAAATACCCCATTGAGGTCACATTTTTCACTCATATGTGGGCATATTCGGTTCAGTCACACTTAATTTAATCCATATCCATCCGTATGTCCATGTGTAAGTACGCCTGCCCAGCTAGCACGATACGTTATATCGTTATATTTAACGTGGCGTCTCAGTACATTTTCGCCGTAAAACGTGACGATAAAACCTATGGTGCTAGGGCCTCTATTTCGATTTTTTTCCACTTGCTATACCATCTATTAAAACTTTTTTCCTGCAAACTATAAAAAAAATTGCCTGCAGCTACCAGTCTCATGTAATAAACTAACTTTCACATCACGATATTGAATAAAACTTACTTATGTTTACTTATGTATACTTAATCCCATAAAAACATTCCATGTAAAAAATAGGCCAAGTCTCGAAACTCTTTCACAGTAAAAAGTGTTGAGATATTTCGTAGAGCCAAGTCAGGCATTCTTATTAATCTTTATTTGCTTGCAAGAATGCTCTACGAAATATCTCAGCACTTTATACAGTGAAAGAGTTTTGAGACTTGGCCAATTTTTTACATGGAATGTTTTTTAAGGGATCTCATTTTTTTTGCAGACTTTGTATGGGCATATTATTTTACCAACCGCAAATAACGTTTGTATAGTTCTGCAGGAAGGAACTGCAAAAGTAACTTTGTAATAGCATGTTGTTGTGAAGGATTACAAACTTACTTATGCAGTTTATATATCTCTGAAACGTGACTGAAATTGCAATCTATTTAGGTTTTTTATGAATTATTAGGCTAAAAACTAATTACGTTTGAAATTTGGAGCTTGTCGGTCTGCTAGAAGTACCTTAGAATTAGCGTGATCATTATCAGTATATAAGTGAGTACGTCAGTGACAAAACTAACGAACTTTGACGGACAATAGTTCTTAAACTGAAAGTTCAAATTGAATGCTATTGATAGTGTATGTTGGCCATATTATGCCCTACATGTTCCTGAAAATTCAGGGTTCTAGCTTTAGCCAGCACAAAATTACAGGATGTTTAAAATGGCCTGAATGGCTTCGAGAAAAGGATGGTACGGCCGTGCCTCTTTGTTTTGCTCGACTTGGCGCCCCAGACACTATATATATATAGCGTTAATAAATAAAAAAATCATTTATTTCAGACTCATAGAATCCATAAGTTTGTTAGTACATAAAATAATTTTAAAGCTAAATGTTAGTAGGCAAAACAGAAAAGAAAAGAAAAGTATAATTTGTACGCTGAGAGGCACTGTGTCGTTCAGGGCAAAACTCAGAGTTATTTTACCCTCCCCGTCACAATGCCAACCCAGTGCCCTAACATAGGGCAATCCCAACGTCCTTCCAATATCCTCAGAATGCTGTTCTCACTTCCTCGCACTCGTCTCAGCAGCGAGGCGACCCTCTTGCGTATGATGGCATGGAAGCCATCAGTGTGCGCTTCGGCAAACATGCCTGACGCACTGCAGTGACGAGGCAGCTTGAACAGCATCCTGAAGATATTGTTGAATTGCACGCGTAACGCATTGTAGGCTTGCTTTGTATGCCTCATCCATAGACTGCACGTGTAAAAAGACGTACAATAGGCTTTAAGACGCTGTCAACACCAAAAACGCGCACACTGTCTATTTGTATCGGAGTAAGCGAGAGCGAGTGTTAATTGAGCGGCCAAGTTTTAGACGAAAATAATGAATAAATATTGAAATAAAAAAAAGTGTGGATTACTTGTGAAATATACGTCTAAAACTATATATATATATATAATAGTCTACGGTTTAGGTATGAATATGTGGACTTCGTGTTTTTAATTGCAGACGCATACGTCAAAAAAATAAGGACATATAACCGTTTAAGATGATTTTAAGACCAATCTTTGCAATTATTTTCTATCGAGCCGATTTCATCCAATTATGTTTCGAGTCCGTCTAGGGTCTTGGAAATATGATGAATATTAACTTATATATTTTTTGATGTGCTAGAACAAATAATGTTTCTTATACAATTGCTCAAATAATATCAATTTCAACAAATTTGGTCTTGTCAGCCTCTTAAAGAGTGTCAGCTTGACACTCTTTAAAGCCACTCGTTAATACGCACGTTGTGCAGTTAAGAGTGAATGAATACGTATCTACATAAATGAGGACAAAAATATCTGTACAGGACTCTGTTGTCAATGTCATAAAGGCGAGTACAGATATTGATGTACGTATTCGTTTACCCTCGATTTGCATGTCACCGCGTGACGAAATAGATAGTTCTATACGTATATTATAACTAAGAACATCCAATTGTACTGTCTTATGTGAATAAAGATAGATGAAATAAAGATAAATGAAATGTGTGTATGCTTAATATTTCAGTGACATTTGATTGTAAGCAGTATTCACTCTAGTGTTTGTAACACGTCTGTGGTGACGATCTAGGTTACTGCATGTCTAAATGCCGCGAATTTCTTTTGTGATGGGAATGCTCGGATCGTTCGGAATATTTAGCATTAGCCTTACATTATTGATAGACGAGGAAGCATGGAATTGATAACTTGAAACGTGTCTCCTTTTAATGCTTGCTCCATGTCGCTTCATGTTGCCTCCTTTTTAGGGTTCCGTAGCCAAATGGCAAAAAACGGAACCCTTATAGATTCGTTATGTCTGTCTGTCTGTCCGTCCGTCCGTATGTCACAGCCACTTTTTTCCGAAACTATAAGCGATATAACTGTTAAAGTTGGTTATTAGATGTATTCTGTGAACCGCATTAAGATTTTCACAAAAAAAAAAAAAAAAAAATTAAGTTTTGGGGGTTCCCAATACTCAGAACTGAAACTCAATTTTTTTTCATCAAACCCATACGTGTGGGGGGGTATCTATGGATAGGTCTTCAAAAATGATATTGAGATTTTTAACATCATTTTTTTCTAAACTGAATTTGCGCGAGAGACACTTCCAAATCGGTAAAATGTGTCCCCCCCCCCCCTGTAACTTCTAAAATAAGAGAATGATAAAACTAAAAAAAATATATGATGTGCATGCAAACTTCCACCAAAAATTGGATTGAACGAGATCTAGTAAGTAGTTTTTTTTTAATACGTCATAAATCGTAAACCGCAATTTTTTTTACGGAACCCTTCATGTGCGAGGCCGACTCGCACTTGGCCGCTTTTTAAGTATTGATGTGAAGAGGGTTGACTAAGAGTTGGAACTCTTCGGTGTGTGTGTGTGGCGGAGCGCCCATACAAACCGATTCCCACCGGCTTGCCTAAAATTTATTTTTAACCCCCGACGATTAAAGAGGGGTGTTATTAGTTTGACGTGTCTGTCTGTCTGTCTATCTCTCTGTCGGTGTGTCTGTCTGTGGCACCGTAGCGCCTAAACGATTAGACCAATTTGAATGCGGTTTTATCCAAAAGCTGACGTAATCGTTAGCCGTTTTTGAGATGTTGAACTTTGAAATGAAAATGTCGGGTGTTTTTCAACTTTTCTAAGTTGTTAGTTATTTGGCAAGCCTATAGTTATATACACTAAACTCTTTTACGAGTATAACTTTTTTTGTTCCGGGTTGCCCATCGAAATTTTCACGAGCCACCACTGTGTGTAGGCATATTATATGTGAAGCGGTTAAAATATAGGTATAAATAAATAGTTTGGTAATTATTTATTATTAAAAACATGTTAACACAACATTACAGTCCTAAAACCAATGCGTCATGAAAACGATACTAAACTATACAACAAAACCAACAAAACACATATAATTACATTGGTACAGTTGATTGCCTGTCATCCATCTCCTCACAGAAGCTCAGACATTCACCGCACACATACATCCATCGCCACGCAAGTAAGTCACACTCCGGTGCTGATGCCAAGAGCGCATTGAGATGTGAGAGAGCACGGATCAGCGGCGAGTTCCTGCGTGACACAGTGCGCGCTGTCGGCACCGCCAACAAATCGCGTCGCCGTGGCCTAAGGGTTATCTTTGGGATATCCGGAGTATAGAGTCGCACGAGGCGACTCACTAGCTCCGGACAATCTGACTCACCGCGTATGATCCGACACGCAGTCACCAACAAATTGTAATTACGCCTTACCTCCAACGAATTATAACCTAGGGTTCCTAACAGGTATTTGGTGGGATACATAAATGGATAGTTCCCAAAAACTTTCCTATATAAAAACCGTAGGAACGTTTTCTGAACCTTCTCCAGTAATAGGATAAGTAATCACTAGTTATTCACGTTTCAATACCTTTGGCAATGACTATACACCGTGGCCGTGAATAACCCGAAAGATTTAAACCACGTATTTTTGACGACAGTACGAGTAGATAATGTTGTATCAACATGAGTCTAATTATGTGTCTTAATTAAATTACTATTTCAGTACAAATTAAATCTTATTAATTGCCCGCTTCTTTGTGAACAACTCTTTAGTTGAGAAACTCAAGTTGAAGAACGGAGAGCGAGCATAACACTTCACGAATCGCTCCGAAATCATACGACGTCCGGCGAATGCCGTGACTTGTGTTCCATGACAAGAAGTGTCAAGTTATGCTCAAGCCTTTAGGGTGTGTTAGACTGGAGATTTTTTAACTTTTGATTTGTTTCAAATAATTAATATCTCCTTAATTATGAGTTTTTGGACTATATGTTACATAACTTTATATACTCTAATTAGGCTCTAGTATCGTAAGCTTAAATCTTTCGGGTTATTCACGGCCACGGTGTATATTTAATTCCGTTACACTTGGCCACAAGGTGGAAATTATCGCACGCTTTGCGTGCAGGAAATCCCACTTTCTGGCCAGGAGGCATAAATGGATGCCAGGAGGCCAAGTAAAATCTTCTTCCAACCACGGGCGGAAATAAAGAAAGCGCAGACCGCATTGCCTGCTCGGCCGTCAAATACTTGCAATGTGAGACATTATTTGTTTGAGCCAAGCCAAGTAAGGTGGCGCCGGACCTGTCATTGGGCCATTATTTTGGGGAGGCCTATGTTCAGCAGTCGACGTCTTTCGGCTGATATTCGTATGATGATGAAGAGAGCTATAATAATATTTTGCAATGTAAAATAAACAAAATAAACAAAAAAAATATATATAAATTGATAAATGAAATTGATAAATAGGTATATTTATTATAATATTCAGAACTAGCTTTTGCCCGCGACTTCGTCCGCGCGGAACTCGTTTATAACTTTCTCCCCCCTTAGGTGATGAATTTCCAGATAAAAACTATCTTTAGTAAGGATTCGTTGGGAAGGCCCCGGAATTCAAAGTATCTCTAGACTACACCAAATTCCATCTCAATCGGTTCAGCGGTTTAAGCATGAAAAGGTAACAGACAGACAGAGTTACTTTCGCATTTGTAATATTAGTATGGATTGTATGAAGGAAAGGGTCATTATGGCTGAGTTGCATGATTTTATAGATTAGCTTACTCTGAACGCCTTTTTTTACAAAATAGACTCCGCCGCAAACTTGGTTTCTATGACCCGCCTCACCATAATAGATGCATGTAGGCTTTTTTCAGTATTATTTTGCATATTTTCATATCACACGACCGTAAGGAACTTTTCTACTAAACCGTAGGACTAAATTAACTGACTTGTAATTTAAATATATTATTTTAAAAATAAAGACACGTCAACAAAATGTTACATCTAATAGTTTTCAAAATAGCCATAATAAAACGTCTTTTTTACCCTGTTTTAGAAAACATCTTCGAAACTACCGCCATAAGGTACCTTTACCCTTGGAACGTCACATGCATATATTTACCTATGTAATGTTCCTATTCCCCAGAACTCCCAACTACCGCTATACCGTAAATGGGTTCCATCCAATTTTTCACCCCCTATTTCACCTCCTTGGAGAATGCTCCAGGACTCAAACTATCTCTATACCAAATTTCACCTAAATGGGCTACATCCAAATTTTCACCCTCATTTCACCCCCTTAGGGGATGATTTCCGGAATAGAAACTATCATATGTCCTTTTCCAGGCCTCAAACTATCTTTCAACCAAATTTTATCAAAATGTGTCACAAACAAATTTCCACCCCCAATTACACCCCCTTACGCAGTGGCGTGCACAGAGTTTTTAGACAGGGTAGGCAGTTTTTTTAATGCTATTATCTTACCTAAACTTTGCTTTTGTCAGGCCGATCGCTACCGAAAGGAAGAAACATTCATCACGTATATACACTCTGTATTTACGGTGCACGGCTATCACGGGACGCCTAGGACGGCCCGCGAGCCGAGTCGCGGTGACATATAATTTTCGTCTCTTTATAGACGTTCTAATAAGAAAGAGACGGATAAACTACCTATCTCGCCGCGACACCGGCCGGCAGTGCTGATACTGCTGCTCATTTTTCAAATATTAAATCTTATTCTCAATTTCTCTCGTAACAAAATACAAAACAAACAACGGACTGTTTTTAAATTTGAGAACAACACACACGGGAAACAAAATAATCTAAGTACTTGCCCACATTAGCTGTTTTTTGTTGCAAATCTGGCAATTGTCACCTGCACCTTCCTTTTTGAACAACTTTCACCTTTGATGCAACAGGTAATTTGCCGAAATTGCCGTTACAACTCACAATAACACTCGCCGCGTCGACCTCCATGTTTTATATCTCACACAAATTCTCATCTCACTAACATAAACTCTCATCCAATTAATTAAACAAAACCAAACCACTCATTAGTTCACAGCAAAAACCACGAAACACTCAAAACCGATTTTTTGAAAGAAATCTAAATACAATTCGCGCGCGTCAATTACGCGTTACCAAGCGTTACCTAGCAAGCAAGTTGTCATAACAAAACACAAAAAAAGTGATAAAATTACGATGTATTTGAATTGGAAAAGAACGCTTGTGGAAATACCGTTTCTAAATTTTGTCGCTTAATGTTGACAACGTGGCGCTCGCTCGGGCGATATCGGAACTATTCGGAATGTAAGAAAGAGAAAGATAAGATATCGCATCGCATATAACCATACCACTGCTTGTTTATTGTGGGCGTCATCTAGCCTACATGACGCGCAAGCGACCGCGTCTTCCCAAGTCCGGCCGCCGGAATCGACGAACATTTTACTTAAAGATTTCAAAGGCTAGAGCTGTGTGAGTTATGTATGCGTGTGTTCGTAATGTATAGGTTCAACTCCGACTTTTGACAAAGTACGCCTCAGGCGGCAAGTGTATCAGAAGTTAATAATTTGCGTGCGCGTGGGTCACCACGTGATGCCGCGAAATTCAAATTTATAATTCACGAAATAATAACTGTAATTGTTTATGTAATAATATTACACTGTTATTTTCGTTGCAGTATTTAATTGTGTTGCGTTAATATTATACTGTACTGAAAGTACAGGGTAGGCAGCGCCTTTTTGCCTATATGGAGTGCACGCCACTGCCCCTTAGGGGATGATTTTCGGGATAAAACTATCCTATGTCCTTTCTTAACCATCGCTATACCGTAAATGGGTTCAATCCAAATTTTCATCCACCATTTCTCACCCCCTTATGTGTTCCACTTATTTCCTCCTTTCATGTGTTCCGGAATTAAAATTATTATAATTATGTTCTTTCCTTGCACTGAGACCTCTCTCTATACCAAATCTCATCTAAATGGGTTGTATCGAAATCTTCAACCCTCATTTCACCACCTCAGGAAATGATTTTTCGGGATTAAAACTATGCATTGTCCTTCCCTAGGACTCCTTCTATCTCTTTACCAAATTTCATCTAAATGGGTTTTATCCAAATTTTCACTCCCTATTTCATCCCTGAGGGGATGATTTTCGGGATTAAAACTATCCGTTGTCATACTCCGGGACTCAAACTATCGTTCAACCAAATTTCATCAAAATGGGTCACAAACAAATGTTCACCCCCAATTACACCCCCTTAGGGGATAATTTTAGGGAGTAAACTATCCTATGTCCTTCCCCAAGACTCTAACTCACTATACCGTAAATGGGTTACATCCAAATTTTCATACCCCATTTCACCCCCTTAGGAGATGATTTCTGGACTAATAATTATGTTAAGTCCTTCCCCAGCACTCTTAACTATCTCCATACTAAATTTCATTTAAATCGGTTCTATCCAAATTTTCACCCCTCATTTCACCCCATCAGGAGATGATTTTTCAGGATGAAACTATGCATTATCCTTCCCTGGGACTCCTCCTATCTCTATACCAAATTTTAACTAAATGGGATTTATCCACATTTTCATCCCTATTTTATCCCCTTGGGGGATGATTTTCGGGATTCAAACTATCCATTGTCATTCTCCGGGACTCAAACTATATCTATACCAAATTTGGTCTAAACGGAGTCCATCCAAAATTTCACCCCCCATTTCACCCCCTTAGGAGAAGATTTCCAGAATAAAAACTACCTAATGTCCTTCCCCAGAAATTAAACTACCTCTAAACCAAATTTTATCAAAATGGATTACATCCAAATTTTCACCCCTCCATTTTACCCCCTAAAGGGAAGACTTTCGGGTTAAAAACTATCCTATGGCCTTCTTTGGGACTCAAACTAATTTTGTGTCAAATTTCATCTAAATCGGTGCAGCGGTTTAAGTAGCTCCATACAAATTTCCACCCCCCCATTTCATCCCCTTAGGAGAAGATTTCCAGAATAAAAACTACCTAATGTCCTTCCCCAGAAATTAAACTACCTCTAAACCAAATTTTATCAAAATGGATTACATCCAAATTTTCACCCCTCCATTTTACCCCCTAAAGGGAAGACTTTCGGGTTAAAAACTATCCTATGGCCTTCTTTGGGACTCAAACTAATTTTGTGTCAAATTTCATCTAAATCGGTGCAGCGGTTTAAGTAGCTCCATACAAATTTCCACCCCTCATTTCATCCCCTTTGGGGTTGATTTCCAGGATAAAAACTACCCTAAGTCCTTCCCCAAGACTCAAACTATCATTATACCAAATTTCATCTTAATCGGTTTAGCCGTTTTCACGTGATGCGCGGTCAAATAAACAGACAAACAGATAAACAGACAAACAGACAAACAGACAAAAATTCTAAAAACTGTTGGAACGTGTTCTGTTATCGATTTTAAGTATCCCTAGCCAATTTTTTTTCGAATTTCTTCCATGTACAGACTTTCGACCCTCTTCAGCTTTATTATATGTATAGATATGCATGTATATAATATTCAGAATGTTTTTAAATTAAAAATATTTTGTGATAAGTTTTTATGTAAGACCGACTCAGTATGAGCGTACTCAATGTAAGACATCACAACACACTCTAAAAGGATGACTCACGCTAGAACGGGCCACGTCCAGCCCAGGCCGTTTTCCAAGAAAATCGACGGCGTTTTTGCGCGGCCGTGCCATACCCAAGCCCGGCCGAGACATGGCTCAGGCTTGGAAGCGGCTCGGTGTCAGCACGGCCCGGCCGTGGCTTAGCCGGACTTGGATATGGGTCGGCCGCGCAAAAACGCCATCGTTTTTATTATTAGGGTTCCGTAGCCAAATGGCAAAAAACGGAACCCTTATAGATTCGTCATGTCTGTCTGTCTGTCCGTCCGTAAGTCACAGCCACTTTTTTCCGAAACTATAAGAGCTATACTGTAGAAATTTAGTAAGTAGTCACTCTGTAAACCGCATTAAGATTTTTACACAAAAATAAAAAAAAAAACAATTAATTTTGGGGTTCCCCATACTTAGAACTAAAACTAAAAAAAAAATTTTCATCAAACCCATACGTAAGGGGTATTTATGGATAGGTCTTCAAAAATGATATTGAGGTTTTTATATTTTTTTTTTCTAAACTGAATAGTTTGCGCGAGAGACACTTCCAAAGTGGTAAAATGTGTGTCCCCCCCCCCCCTGTAACTTCTAAAATCATATCATGATAAAACTAAAAAAAATATATGATGTACATTACCATGCAAACTTCCAACGAAAATTGGTTTGAACGAGATCTAGTAAGTAGTTTTTTTTAATACGTCATAAATCGTAAACCACAATTTATTTTACGGAACCCTTCATGTGCGAGTCCGACTCGCACTTGGCCGCTTTTTATTAGAAAACGGGCCGAACCGGACACGGCCTGTTCTAGCGTGAGTCATCCTATATCCGTATTGTTACCAAGTGCGCTCACGCACTGTAGCCGACGCGAGGCAGTCACAAGCCACGTTAAAAATGTGAAAATCTACCCGCTTTGTTGCGCGATAATGCGGCACATTACGCAAAACATATCTGCAGCAGCGCTCACTTTGCACCTTTATTCATTTGGCTTTTTTTGGCACGTTTGTTCCAGTAGTATCGAAATGGGGGGTGAACTGGTGGTGAATGTTAAATATAGTTGACGAAACCTGTTGTGGATATATGATTTGTAAATGATTGACGAAGCGTGTTCCAGATGTTTGCTGTTTGGATGTATTGACGACGCCTGCGTTGTGGAAATAGTTTGTATTTAAATTATTTGTCACATTATTCATATTACATTAGGGACTTATAAATAAATGATTTTGATTAATTCTAATTTGAGTTATTTAAGTTTCTCTTTAAGTGAATTAATGTTATTCTTTGATAAATAAAATTCTATGAACCTTTATGAAGTAAGGATATGAGAGACAGCAGTACTGCTCTCGGTAACATATCGCTCTACCCCGCCAAGTGTCGAGGTGGCCTTATTTAAGAAATTCAAGTAATTTCACGCTGCATTACAACCGTGTCATATTGTGTAGTTTCCGTAAGTTGTAAGACAAAACTAAGTCTGGTTACTTCGTTGAAATATAGAGCTTTAAGCGAAGTTAAAAGTTGTAGAAAAGTTGCGAGTAGCAAAGTAGTTTCAATTTGAAGCTTCCTTAAGTTAACATTATAACCGCTTTATGTAGTAAGTGAAGTTCTATCATAATTATACATGTATTACTGAGGTTAGTGCTTGAAATTAAAATTAGTAAACACATGTAGCCTCACTTGCCTTTTCCACGTTTTGTCGGTGTGGTATCACCTCAGCACGGCTATTACAAGACGGCCGCGACATACTCTCGAGCTCTCTCGCACTATCCGTCTCTTTCTAAGTGGTCTAATAAGAGAGAGACGGATAGTGCGAGAGAGCTCGAGAGTATGTCGCGGCCGTCTTATGATAGCCGTGCTGATCATAGAAAAAAGTAGATAATTTGTCCGCTACCGCTGTCGCCACTTTTGGAGATGTGTGCGTTTCTTGCACAATATTGTATATACTCGTATTAGGTTCACGCATACATCCGTCCAGTTGTCTACTAGCATTCTAATCATCTGATTGGTACGCACACTACGACAAATTTGTGCAGGAATACACTCGTACATGTATTTAAACAACAGCGTCGCTGAATTCCTTAGGGATTGACACTTGTATCAAATAATGCAGCTATCGATAAAATCATGCGATGAGAATGTTACCTTCTAACTAATATACTTCATGTAAGGGTAAAAGAAAATACTGTTTATTACAGAAACACGACTTGTTAATTTTACAAAAAAATATTTACTTATAAGTCGGTTCAGTGGTTTAAGCGTGACTGACAGACATATAGACAGACAGACAGGCACACTTTCGCATTTCTAATATTAGTATGGATTACGTTAACTAATGTTGTTATATCAAACATGAACACCCATGATATTATATAATGTATGTGTGACAAAGAAAAATCCTAAAATAAGTTAAATTCAGTGACCGTTAATCAATTTATTTTGAACAATTTCGTGGAAACATCTTACATAGTCTATCTGTAGACTTTGACGAATTTCACTTTAGTCAATTAGCTATATACAAAAAAAAGAAACTTTAATTAAAACCGTTCGTAATATCAATAACCTCGATAATAATGCATGCACACTGATATACTGCTACCGCCCTACGCCGCGCACTCGAAGCTGCGTAAGGTGTTTGCTCTAGAAGGTCGAAGCTTTTAGGGTGAATTTTACAAGGAGAATTACATACCATCATACCATCACGCCTTTATCCCTAAAAGGGGTAGGCAGAGCACATGAAACTTGTGTTCCAGTGCCACTTTTAGCAGTCAGCGCTTATAGCGGTGTGTGCCTATATGATCAATTTGATCATATCGAGGCGACATGCACCACGCCCGCATGCCATATCTCCTTCTTTCTATGATCTGAGGGTATCACTAAGCGGTCACCTGTCAGTATCAACTGATAGTCACGTCAGCAATATTCTTTACGGCACCCTTAAATGAGTGCTTCCTGACTTGCGCGGCCTGCGGTGGTGGTCATTAGTCAGGCCAGCCAGGCCGCGCCGGTATGTGAGAGGCTTAAATGAGTTTTTTTTTATTCAACGACGGTGGCAAACAAGCTTACGGCCTGCCTGATGTTAAGCTGGTACCGTCGCCTATGGACACTTGTGACTCCAGAAGAATCACAAGCGCTTTGCCGACCCTTTATTCATTTGACGATTCGCTGTGTTGGCAGATAGAGACATGCAGGTCCCTCACTCCCAACACAGCGCACCCTAGGGAGCTCTGGCGACCTTACTCACCACCAGGAACACAACTCCACATACTTCATAGCATGCAATAATATAGCAACACTACAAAGCAGTGGTGCTATTATGGTTGCGGTCATCTGTGTACTTCCCCAGTTGGGCTGCTCCACATACGAGCGAGATGACATTCCGCTGAGCCCTACCTCTCTTAAAATTGAGTGCTTCCTGACTGGCGCGGGGCGCGCGGCATCGGGCGGTAGGAATGCAGTACCTACTGCCATACGTATCGCCCCCCGTGGAAACACATGCAGTACAATACTATTGCGCAAATTTTATACTGACTGTAAACCGATAAGTAACAAAATCTGGGAGACATCAGTACCTAAGCTCTCGGTAAAGTAAAAAATAACGGCTACTGATTCCACTCTGTCTAATGCGGAAGTGGCCTTCGATGTTCGCTACCAGTCAATAAAGTAATATGGCTGTAGGTACTAATACATTGAACTTAATTTACCTACTCGCACTTCAGGGCGATTTTTAGGGTTCCGTACTCAAAGAGTAAAACGGGACCCTATTGCTAAGACTCCGCTATCCGTCCGTCCGTCCGTCCGTCCGTCCGTCCGTCTGTCTGTCACCAGGCTGTATCTCACTGATATCGTGATAGTTCCAGTTGAAATTTTTACAGATGATGTATTTCTGTTGCCGCTATAACAACAAATACTAAAAACAAAATAAAATAAATATTTTTACTGATAATGGTACGGAACCCTTCGTGCGCGAGTCCGACTCGCACTTGGACGGTTTTTTTTAATCATTACACGTAGGACCATTGTCATTTATCGCGGAAATATCAAAATACAAGTTGGCTTCTAATAATAATAAATATCCAATTAATCCTATTAAGTTCTGAAACAAATTTCTTTATTATAACGGAATATTTTTCGGGGAAAACTGAAAACTAGGACACTTCAAAAATTATGCAACTTTTCAAAATTCAAATTCAAAATATTTATTTCGGATGTGTACATTCAGTCGTAATTAATAAGCTATGGGTATGAATGTCACGTCACCTAAATGTTGAAACTAAAACTTCAATTAAAATATAACCCGGTTATCAGTGCGTCGCCCAGCGCAAAAGAGGGAGACGGACAAACACAAGTATTTTTTTACGCTGGTAAGTTTTTGAACCACTGACAGTGGCGCCATCTGCAACGCACTTTTGTAGTTTGCTCAACGCGCGAGACACAGAGTTGGTGAGTTTATCTTTTCTGCCACTGGCATAGTTGGTGGCCAGACTACTACTTATTTTTAAACAAAATCTCTTAGCATTTTGAAACCGATAATATGTATATTAAAAAAAATACATATATATATATTATTATTTTAAGAAAAAAAAACATATGAAGAAGAAAATAATTTATTTCAGTACAAGTTATACAATTACAAAAAGAAGATTACAATTAACTTATAATGAAAAAGGTGAACACTCAGCATAATGCCAGGTGCTACTAGAGTACCCGACGCTGGTCTTCCGTGAACCCAACACCAGTAGGGAGCGCAGTTGCGCGTAGCTGCTATTAGAATATCATAAATACTGGCGCTAACAATTACGACAGTAGGTACGAAGCGGAAATGAAGCAAGTTGAATTTAATAAGAAAATAAATATAATAATATGGTATATTTATAATAATATATATGTATAATGGCATAATTGGAAGGTATGATAAAGGGATTAAAGGCGTGAAACTATGTATATATGTATGTAAAATTATATATTTATAAATAAATTATTTAATTGAATTGAATATGATAAAGTAATGTAAAACACGGAATGAAAGAGTTCCATTTTCTACGTACACCAAAAAAACTAAATTAAAATGAATTAGTCAATTCGTCGTAAATAAGTGTAAAATTATTCACGTAAAGCGTTAACGTTGTACACTAAAAGTAGTGTTTACGGAGCAGGGGACACGTTCTTTTCTATCTTTGTTTTATTAATTTCAGTGAACCAGGCAGCACAGACATACCTACATACACATCAATTTAAATACAACACATAAACCACTATGTTGTTAACTTTAGAAGATCATTGAATATATGGCTACCTAACCTAAGTACACATGAAATCTATAAATTCCACAGACGTTCGATAATTCGGTAATTAATGCCCTCCTTTGTGGGAATCCCTTTATTGAAATTAATGAGCCGCCTTAGATCGGTCCGACATCGTAACGACTCTGTTTACGGCACACTTAATGAACAATTAAAGTCAAATGACGGCTTGATGTTTTAGGAGTTGATTTGTTGGCCACTTACTTTGCTGCGCTAGTGATCAATACCATAGTATATTACTCATCTAGAGCGGTAATACAAAGAATGTGTCAAATTGCAGGTGCTTGACGGCCCAGCTGAAGGCAAGGGCGATAAATACTTTCAGTTCCTGATTTTCCTCTAAAGGTTAACTAGAAGATAAGCGTTTATAGCCCAGCCGCGCCTGCGAATCGGAAACGATAACGCAGGTAAAGCAAAGATGGCAGCGGTCAGTCCTTGGATGGGTGACCGCCTGTTTGAGTGGTTACTATAAATGAGCGCTTCCGTGCTTTGGAAGGCACGCTAAGCAGTTGATCCTGGATGCTGTCTATGACAGTAGTCGTTAAGCCGAGTTAGAGGCCTTCGAGCGGCTTAAGAACCTCTAACAGTCGAGTTGCCCACTCACTTGACAAAGGGGGGATAACTGTCACTTGCGTCCGCAGGAGCTATCTACCACAACTCTGCACGTGTCCCCTGGGTGGTATTAAAAAGTGACAAACTCAAAGGCCAAATAATGAATGCATTACGATTCAAAAAAAAACTAGAAGAAGTAAGTTGGCCTTTCTACGGACTTTACCTATTTTGCCTGTATGTTTACCTGTGTCTTGTGTACAATAAAGTATTTACATACATACATAAATACGCCATAAATATGCGATCAGAAGCTTTCTGTAGTGAGTAAAAAAATGTACGTCTCGACCTGGCCAGAAAGTGGGATTTTCAGCAAGCGTAGGTGGCGGGAATTACCATTTGATGGCCAGGTGTGAAGTTAATTAATGAATTAATTAATTTAGAACAAGGAATGACTCAGATCACAGATCTTTTAGGCGATAAGTATGCAATCGTTGGCTTTTTTACTACCGCCCGTGGTGAGTAAAACATTTTACGTCTCTCCCTGGCCAGGAAATGGGATTTTCTGCGAGCGTAGGGTGCGTTAATTGCTACTTTATGGCCAGGTATGACATACATAACCCCTGGGCGACCGCTTGGCTCTGCTCGGGTGAAAATAAAGAAAATACTGAAAAAAACTAATTTTCCCAGACATGAGACCCAGCTAGATCGATTTTTCGCCTCTGCGAACCCTTATATTCCGAATTTCATTATTTATTATTACTATTTATTAAACACAATGTAAGTTTACAGTTCGAAACTAAAGCACTAACAAGCTATTAAATCGTTCGGGCCGTTTTTGAGAACGTGATTTCAAATATATACATTGCTTTTTTAATAGTATAGGATTACAGTATCAAGAAATAAAATAACGTTAAAACTACTAAATAAATAGATAGATAATGTATTTCAGAAGTCGCTAGTGAAACGAAACTGAAAATATCACGTGACAAACCAATTTCTCAAATTAATCTAGTTTATACAAGTTTATTCTAGGAAAGGGGGAATTTGGCGCAAATGGGAAGCCAATTTATGAAAGTTTGTTACATAAGTTTCTTAAAATATCACGCCGTTAGCCTACGAACGTCAAATAACGTTTTGTATGGCAATCGAACCACCTTAATTACTTTTAGGATTTATTTATTTTTCGTCTAAG
This sequence comes from Epinotia brunnichana, assembly GCA_963854355.1. NCBI lineage: Eukaryota > Metazoa > Arthropoda > Insecta > Lepidoptera > Tortricidae > Epinotia > Epinotia brunnichana. Next base: position 770,776 of record OY977941.1, read on the forward strand.
TATGTCGCGTGTTTCAGCACCGGTGGTCACAAGAAGAGTTCAGTCAGTATTCTCTTGACCGTGAAAGTAGTGACACATCGGAAATAGTGAGGTACTCGTTCGTGTATCAAACAGTCTGCCTGATCGTAGGCAAACACCCTAAGCCTATGGAAGCTTGCGATTCCAGAAGAATCACAAGTGCGTTGCCGACCCTTAATTGATTTGAAATATTCAAGATCGTCACATCAAACTCCTTCCCAGCAACATATTAAAACCTTTATTACCATCGCTGAACGGTAGCTACCCTTAAATATTTCGCAAACAATTTTAATCATCTGATATGAAAAGGAACACCCATCGATGTAGGATCATGTGGTAGAGAACAGCAAGTTTAAAGTGAATCTGCTAGCCGCATGATATTGTTACAACTTTAAGCATTATTAAATTTATGGCCAAGAGTTGAGTTTCGTTCGTCCGCTATTTTGCGAGAGTAGCGTGCGATAAAATATAAGCATTCATGTTTGGAAATTATTTCCTTGTATGTACCACAACCCTGCAGCACGTGTCCCCGTGTGTACTGTGTACTAAAGAGTGACATACTCAAAAAGGCCAAAAATAATGTGTGCCCTACGATTAAATAAATTTCCTTGTCATAAGGATTTTTTTTGAACTCATTAATAATGTTTAAATTATAACTACCGCAGAAGAATTTAACTTTATCTATTAATATCACGTGGGGTGGAGGGGGTCGGCAAATATCATGCAATTATTAAACGCAAGAATTTGTAAAATACGGCAAAATTTATCCAATCAACAACAACTGTTTTATATTATTTTAGGAGTATTATGTCCCCACTTCTGTATTCTATTGTTAGATTTTCACATTATGATTTCAAAGTACGATAGTCGAGCCAAATCTCACGATATCTCACCAAGGGAGGAGAGGGAATTGAAAAATCGCCAAAATCACCTCACACAATCAAGAATCCAATTGAGAAAATGTTCATTGAACATCAAGAAACATTTTATCACTTATTAATCTTAATATACAAGTAACACAGTAGGTACATCATCATCATCATATAAGCAGAAAGACGTCCACTGCTGGACATAGGCCTCCCTCAAAGGGTTCCAAAGTGACCGGTTCTCTAGGTACATAGTAGACATACAGGGTGGAAAGTTAAAACGGGGCAGTAAGGGCAGCTACTAGATCCCTTGCCGCCACGCAAAAATGGCATTAGGATTTCATTCCTAACTTTTTAAGTGATGACAATCTACATTCACAGATTTTTGAAAAAAAGTACAGTCAGCGAGAAAATCATCACTTTTGACGTTTTTTTTTTAATGATATTCGATCCCATTCCTATTAAGGATCAAAATACTCTTTGGGACCGACTAAGGTTTGACTACTAGAACGCCCAGAAATCAAAGAAAACTTTTTCCATACAGTCAGTATGGGAATCCCAAAGTGCAAGTAGTACTTTAGTTAGACGATCATCAAATTGTATAATCTCCGTCTCCATACAATCTAGACGATCACTACTACTAACGCTACTTGCACTTTGGGATTCCCATACTGACTGTATGGAAAAAGTTTTCTTTGATTTCTGGGCGTTCTAGTAGTCAAACCTTAGTCGGTCCCAAAGAGTATTTTGATCCTTAATAGGAGTGGGATCGAATGGCATTAAAAAAAATTGCACTTCGGGATTCCCATACTGACTGTATGGAAAAAGTTTTCTTTGATTTCTGGGCGTTCTAGTAGTCAAACCTTAGTCGGTCTCGAAGAGTATTTTAATCCTTAATAGGAATGGGATCGAATGGCATTAAAAAAAATCGTCAAATGTGATGATTTTCTCGCTGACTGTACTTTTTTCAAAAATCTGTGAATGTAGATTGTCATCACTTAAAAAGTTAGGAATGAAATCCTAATGCCATTTTTGCGTGGCGGCAAGGGATCTAGTAGCTGCCCTTACTGCCCCGTTTTAACTTTCCACCCTGTATATACGATTTAAATATTTATTTTTAAAAAGGTATACGTGTCAATATGACACCTTAATTCAATTGATGAATTAAGATTAATGGTGCCTACTTTTATGGCAAGTCGATCACTGGGACATTTACCTTATAATATATTTTAATCACTGATATCATTGTTATCAAATTGTATCTATTACGTCGTCAGAATAATCGGTTCTCTGTGAATTGCGGTGAGCATTGCTCTTTTTCTACTTAAAGTTTCCTAGTACTCCAGCTATTTTTATTTTAAGCCTTAATTCATAAAGTTAGTCGCCTACTTGGCAGCGCTATTGCAGTCTGGATAAAATATTACCAGAATATTATATACTGCAGACCATCCGGAGCGAACGCAACGCGAATATCCAGAAGCATCGCGGTTATTTAAGAAAACTCATAAATAAATGTAATTTTGTATTAAATTTCGTCCAAGAGATATAACATCATTTGAATAAGTGTCACAAAGAGTAAAATACAGTTTCTTATTACGCACGCAATGATGTCTTAGAATAATGGGGACGTTATGTAACATTAAATCTTTATAATGAATATCTGTTTTATATTTCTATTTTATTCAACGTATTACGTGTTTCAATTGCATATTATCTGAAGTCCCTGGGTGACCGAGCTCTGCTCGGGTGAAAACAAAGAAAATATGGTGAAAACGAATTTTTCCAGACATGAGACCTAGCTACATCGGTTTCTTGCCCTCGTAAACCCCTATATCCCAAATTTCATCAAAATTGTTAGGGCAGTTTCCGAGAACGTGATTACAAATATATATAAATATATACAAATATTGCTCGTCTAATAGTATAGGATCTATCAGTGTTTAGTTTTAATTGGGTGCACCCGAGACTAAAGGTATGCATTTTTATTAAGAACCATTATTATTATTATTATTTATACAGAAAATTATGCTTAGGTACGTCACGAGATAGGTATGAGTGAAACACATTTTTTCTCTAACCTACCACAAACACAGTCGTAGACAAAATTTAAACAGGAAACGCACAGACAGCGATGGCGGCGCGGTGCGGTGCGGCGCGGAGGCGGTACCGGCTGTAATGTTCGAGCTAATATGAAAGAGTCCCCACAGAATACCGCGCCGCGCCGCGCCGCACCGCGCTGCTCTATGCGGATCCTTTCATATTAGCTCGAACATTACAACCGGTACCGCCTCCGCGCCGCACCGCACCGCGCCGCCATCGCTGTCTGTGCGTTTCGGCCTTTAGAGTCTTATCAAAGTGAAATCTAATCAACGTGCCGTCAGCTCCGTCCACGGCTAGACTAATCTCAAAAACTGCGAAATTTCCTATTTCGCCAATGCAGATGAATATCCAGGATTTGAATTTTTGCCCGGCAACTTTTCATTAATACAAACGCAGCTAACGTGTGAACAGTGAAACATAGCTACGTAGCATCAGCATATTTGCATGGTAATTAGCTAAACACAGGTGAATACAAGCCAAATATGCTCGGGGCGCGACGTGTCGTTTGTTTACGCACCGGCGAATTACGGTAGGTATAGTTCGGGTAGCTTTATCTGTATTCATATTAGGCCAGGTCTGCATTGCATTGACATCGCTGGCATTAACACCTGCCGTTGTCGGCCGGTCAGCTACGTTACGTTTCTCATCGTTTATTTATTAAACTGTCCTCGCTGCATGGCAAGTCCCCGCAGTGCAGGCTTGCCACGATTTATAGCTACGTCCCGGGCAGAGTGATCGTGTCGAGCGGCGCGATTCCTAATAAATAACGCTAGTCCTTTAGCGCATAAAACAAAGTTGCCGGCTTTTTGCCCGTAGTTAATAATGGCGAATTTGCTGGCCCCGGTAGCTTCTTTTTTTTTCTTCGATGTCACTGCCAGCGAAAGTTGGCGCGGAACGGAACCAGCTACGTTTATGGATTTCACGGTAGGTAAGTTTATGAGTTCATTGCTTGTACAAGAAACTTATGGAATTTTTAAAGCTGCAATCTTTTAAACTAATTTCTCCGCCCAGTTTGGTAACCACTGACTACCATTTTTGTAAAATGTGTTTACGTTCTCAATTAAATTGAAAACTTGCAAACTTCTAATTATGTATAGGTCCGGCTTACTAAGATGGCGTGCGCGCTGTTTGGTACGGTAAGTTATACTGTTGTTCTATAAGTATAGGCGTGAGGGTAAGGTGTATTTGGTATAATATCATGAATTCCTAGACTGCGTCCTGTCCGTTGATAGAATTTTCATCGTCATCTACGTAATTTCATTAGTATTTTTTTTATGTATGTATAAAGAAATAATAATACATAATAATACGTAATACATAGAGGATAACTTTAAACAAATTTAAATAGTCCCAAACTTTGCGAACTAACATATGAGTATTCCCTAACCAAAATGTCCTTACCGGAATTCAAAGTTTAATATAACCCCACCTTCGTAGGCAGTCGCTACACTACCAACTACCAAGTGATTTTTCGTTTAAACGCTATAAAAACTACCAAGAAGATTGCAAAACACTAACTTTTATAGTAACACAAACGAGTTCATCTATCTCGCGAAACAGATTTCTATTTTCCTATGATCCAGTTTCAGGTGCCTGTGACAGCTTGAGTCCACACAGAGGGGGTTGTCTCTGAAATAAACTACAAAGATAACAAGATAATCGCGTCTGAACTTCCCTATGGCAAGTTTAAAGTGGACTGAGAGAAGACTTGGGTGAGACAATTTAATCTTCAGGACTATCTCAAACTTATATTTTGCATAGCAATTTGATATCAAAGTGTTACCCGCACTCATTTTGAAACGTTGCAGTCGGGTACAGACAAACAGAATCCATAGCTCAGCGGGGCTTATTCAACTGACGAAATGAGAAAATCTACTCTCCTCTTTCTAACTACCAACGTGCGAACGGGACAGGAGCGGTTAAGTTGACTAGCAAGACTTGTGCTACACCGTTGCGTACGTGTGTAATCGGGAAAGGTATTCTGGTAAGTATGAACAAATGACAGCCGCCTAGTTCATTCGAGGATTTATTCCGGACTGACGTAAGCTACACACATTCTGTCACAATCACAGTCTGTGAGTGCCTTTACAAGCAATTGGCAGCTGTTATTGATCTACTTACATACAGTAGGCACAATTGGTATGAGATTGAATTGCGGAACGTGAGTGTTACATAAACCCCCTTGTCGGCTCCACGGTCCGGCAATCGCGCTAGTTTTTAAACGTTTAGAGTTTCTTTGTCATCCATCTGATACTCTAAATCGTTTCTAAAAGTTTAATTCCTTTGCAGAATGTTAATTAAAATCCTGGCGGGATGATTAATGCCAGGTACGCTTATGTAACTATTATAAGACGGTTAATTAATGATACTAAAGTTTTAATCACGGCTAGGATTTGCTTGCAACTTTATTCTAGTAGACTTACTCGTATTAAGTTATCTTACAAAAGAAGTTATAAGTGCAACGTAACAGTTGCCTGTGTTAGCTTTTAGTATTATTTTAAGATTCCCGTCGGAAAATTATGAGACTGTTTATTGCAACAAATAAAAAAAAATTATAGGTACCATTATGAAAATGAAAATGAAAGCATTTAATTCGGACAATTACACATCCATATTATGTTAGTAAGGCTTATACTACTATGTTAGTGGAAAATATAATTTAAGTTGGAACGAACATGCAAAGACATCCAATGAGCGAGGATAGGGCTGTCCTGTCCATCCTCCCAGCGATCACCCTCAGAAGAGCGTTGGCGCTGCCCCGCACGCACTCGGCCAGGGATGCGACCCGCTTGCGCAGCACGGCTTGGAAACCGTCGGTGTTCCACGCGGCGAACATCCCTGACGCGCTGCAGCGCCAGGGCAGCCCCAACAGCCCCCTGAAGGCGTTGTTGTATTGGACGCGCAGAGCATTAACAGGGGATACTCTGACTTTGTGTGTTGCAAATAATACTTGTTTTAAAGAGTTGGTAGTTTTTTTCGCATTACTGACAACACTAGTAGTTGCTTCGTCGCATATTGAAAAACATATAAAATGGTGAGTACGCTTTTCACGCTCCATGAACCCTACGGGCGCTGTCTGTTACTTGTTGCTATTTTCTGCGGACTATGGCGTGCAAAAATCTAAATACTGTATGTCTTATCTTACCTTATTTTATCTAGATGAGGACCTTTTCGGATCCACTTCGACCCAATGGGATTTTTGTGCATTTGCCCCCTCCTTTATGCCTACTCCCAACAACCTCCTCCAACCTCACTCCATTCCATTATTTCCACAAACCGGATGACGCAACTCGTTACCTTACCTTACTTTACTATGGTTGTGGATAGCCGTATGTATGTGTGCATGTAAATTCTTTATTATACATGGAACAGAACAGAACAGCCGTTACCAAAGTAATTCATTCTTTGTCTGGCAAGGGCATGACATTCACACAATAAGTGTTCCAATGTCTCATCCTCCTCATCACACACATTCTACATTCTAATCTGTCTCATAAACCCATTTTGGCCAAAATATCCTTAACCCCGAAGTTGTGAACACCCTAGATATGATTCTGAGTTGCTGAATGCTGGAATTAGAACGTTTTTTTGGTTATTTGAGTCCTCTCCCACAATAAATGCTGTATGTACTCAGACTATATAAAATAAGAGCTTAACTGATATATTTTCCAACCAGCAAATCTCAAAATAACTAAACTAAAGACTGCAAAGTATTTCAATATGAGCCGCCATTTTTATCGGACGTTCCAATTTACTGGCAATATTTTTAAACGGCCCCAAACGATGGGTCTAAGCAACGAGCAGCTGCTGCAGCGTTGCAATTTTAATCCCCCGCACAAGAAAGACGGGCCCGGCCGCGGCGGATAGGCGGGGGCACACGAGCGGCTATGCTCACGGAAATACTTAGGGCAGACCAGACCACACAGATATAACTTATTTATTGAAGTATTTAATTTTAAGTTTCTTACTAGAAGTTCAAACTTTGAGATTACGTAGTAATGAAATATAATTGCTGATGAGAAAGTAGTTTTTGTGTTGGATTAATAAAGGTATATTTATGCGCGAGTATGTGCAATAAAAATTACTCTCGCTCGTGAATCGTTACTTGTGTTCAGTGTTTATATGCCTACGGACAAAAACGTGAACTTAGTGGAATTTACGGATTGCCTAAGCCTGGTGAGTGCTACTATTATTAATGAGGATGTCCGAATGGCGTACACACTAGGAGACTTTAATGCTCATCCGAACGAATTATTTTATAATGAAATGATTGATTTTTGTACAGATCAAAACTGGACTTGTGCTGACATAGATATTTTAGGGTTAAAATCAGATGTATACAGCTTTATTAGCGAGGCTAACGGGTCTAAGCGTTGGCTGGATCATATTTTGACAACAGAAATTGCAACAAAAACAATTGTAAATATTAGTTTCAAAAATGATGTGATGTGGTCTGACCATTATCCTCTTTGCGTTAAATGTAATTTTGGTTGTATTGGCTCTGAGTTATTGTGTGAAATCAAGCCTAATACAAACAAGATTATTTGGGGAGAAAGAAAACCCGAACAGGGGGACATGTCTAATAAAATTTGTCATGAGCGACTTGGACGAATTGATTTTCCGGATGACTTTAGATCTTGTTGTGACAATTGTTGTGTTGACTGTGACCACAAAAAACTTATAGATAAATTGTATGTTAATATAATAGATGTTTTAAGCGACGCTGCGACTAGTAGTTATTCTGCAAAACGGCATTTTAAAGAAAATGTGGTGGGGTGGAACAAATATGTCCGTGAGGCACATTTAGAGGCTAGGGATAAATATAAATTATGGGTTTGGTATGGAAAACCTAAATCCGGTCATCTCTGTGATGATATGCGAAGAAGTCGTAATGTTTTTAAAGAACGCCTCAAATGGTGTCAAGATCATAGAGAACAAATAAAAATGGACATCTTGGCAAGTCAACATAGGGATCAAGATTTTCGTAGCTTTTGGAAATCAACAAAGAGGCTAAACGGAAAATCTAGTCTACCGGCAAGTATCGATGGCAATAGCGATCATAATTGTATAGCTAACATATTTAAATCCCATTTTTCTGTATCGTCGCCGCTGACGGCTGCGCAGTCGAAGAGTGGTGAGGGGCCACGTGGACAGGAAATTGTGGCTAGATTTACAGCGAGCGATATTCTCACAGTTATTAAATCCATGGCACGGGGAAAATCTCCTGGACACGACGGCCTTAGTATAGAACACCTTAAGTATGCTGGCCCTCATCTGCCTAGAGTGCTGGTTTTATTTTTTAACCTATGTATAAGTCATTCATACTTGCCGGATGCCCTCATGAAAACTGTAGTTGTGCCAATAGTTAAAAACAAACATGGTGATATTAGTGACAAAAGCAACTATAGGCCGATTTCGTTGGCAACTGTGATCGCGAAAGTACTTGATGCTCTGCTCAGCTCTGAGCTTGACCAATACGTGAATATACATCAAAATCAGTTCGGTTTCAGGCCGGGCCTTTCAACCGAAACAGCTATCATGTGTCTGAAGCAGACTATCAGGTATTATACGGATCGTCACACGGCCGTCTATGCGTGCTTTCTCGACCTTTCTAAAGCGTTTGACCTGGTTAATTATGACGTTTTATGGCAGAAGCTAAAAAACATTAATATGCCTACGGAGTTATACCACATTTTTAAGTTCTGGTATCTTAACCAGGTCAACGTTGTGAGATGGTCGAACACTTACTCGGATCCATACCGGTTGGAGTGCGGGGTGAGGCAGGGGGGGGTTACCTCACCCAAGCTCTTCAACCTTTATGTGAATGCGTTAATAGAGGAGCTCAGCAGCACTCATGTCGGCTACCACATTGATGTCTCAATAACATAAGCTACGCTGACGACATGGTGCTGTTGAGTGCGTCGCCGTGTGGCCTTACGCATTTGATTCGCATTTGTGAGGAATTTGCTCGTGAACACGGCTTGGTCTATAATGTAAAAAAGAGCGAATGCATGGTCTTTCGAGTCAAAGGTAAAGACCTGCCTCCTGTGCCTCCTATTCGCCTATACGGTACCCCGCTGAATAGAGTAGACACCTTTAAGTACCTTGGTCATGTGGTAACCTCTGACTTGAAGGACGATGCAGATATTGAAAGAGAACGAAGGGCGCTGTGTGTTAGGGCGAATATGGTGGCTCGCAGATTTGCTCGTTGTTCTGCTGAGGTTAAAGTGACTCTTTTTAGAGCCTTTTGCACAACATTTTACACAAGCAGCCTGTGGGTCTCATATTCGCAAAAACAATACAGCGCCATTCGTGTACAATACAACAATGCCTTCAGGGCGCTGATGGGTCTTCCACGCTACTGTAGCGCGTCAGGAATGTTTGCTGAAGCCAGGGTAGACTGTTTCTACACTACCATGCGCAAGCGATGCACATCCCTGACGCGCAGGGTGCGAGACAGCCCCAGCGGCATCCTGAGGGCATTTGCAGCTAGGTTTGACTGTCAGTACTTGAACCATTGCCACATGATTCATCTACTGACAGGCAAACCAATTTACTGTATGTAGTGTACTCGTAGTGTCTTTGTTTTGTATGTCCCTTTTTTAGACTTAGGATGATTATTTGTAATTATTATGTATTTTATTTTGTATTTAAAATGAATAATTGTAGAAATTTATTGTATATGGACTTTGTCTGAATTAAACGATTTGATTGATTGATTGATTGATTGATTAATTATATTTATTTGACATATGTAGGTAATTTATAACGCTATGAGGATGATGTAAATAATCAAGTAGGCTAAGTTTCGGTTCACTTAAATCTAGATTATAATACTTATTGTAATGTATTGCAGGGTGTCATGAAATTACTTAAACAAAATAAAAATTTAACAAATTATTGTGTGAATGCCATAACAATAAATGAATGAGTATGAATGCGTATTTGAAATTATCATCATTCTGAAAACCATGTTTTTAAAGGATGACTCTTTAGGTAATATCCTCAGTTATCCTATAGTGGTAAATTCGTGGCGAACACTTTTCGAATGTTAAAGTTTTTATATATTTAATTAAGAGGTAAGTAATAGCAATATTTATTATCGAGTGACCTTAGGATTAACATCATTATTAATCATCATCCTTCTAGTTTTATTCCCGGTTGTGCCCTAAAGGAGCCCGAGCTCCGCTTTGGCACCTGATCCCAAGATTTGGCATATGCACTAGTTTTATGAAAGCGACTGCCATCTGACCCAGAGAACAAACTAGAAAGGTCAATAAGGATTGGGATTAGACCGGTTTCCTCACGATGTTTTCCTTCACCGAAAAGCTAACGGTAAATTATCCGTACATATGTTCCGAAAAACTCATTGATACTCGTACGAGCAGGAATAACATGATTATAGATATCATAAGAAAAATTTAACGGTTATTTATCATTTCATTCATTGTCTGTTTAAGATTCAGGTAATCTGGAATGTAGTAGGTTGTAGTAGCGTGTACATAGCCCAACATATTTTAACCCAGAGCTTACTGCCTACAAACCAGGTAATTTTATTTCCCTAAAAACTCCACTGCAAACGCCACCTGTGTTCTCATGCAGCCTAAAGGATCAAGACATGCTTTCGTACATCATAATTTTCTTGCCCTTATCCCATTTACTTGGGGTCGGCGCAGCATGTCTTTTCCTTCCATACTTCTCTGTCAGCCGTCATCACATCACTAACTTCTTTTCTCTTCATATCGTCTCTCACACAGTCCATCCACCTTTTCCTTGGCCTACCTCGTCTCTTACATCCATCCACATTCAAACCTAATACTCTTTAGGTCAAATAACTGTCATCCCTCCGCAATACGTGCCCATACCACGTGTGGCGGTGCCACCTATATGTATATACTAATAAATACATAATATTTACTTATATACATAACTATGATAAACTTAATTATATAAAACTCAACCTTACAACTATCTATACTTAACATGTAAAAATAAACTTATATATATTATACACACATACATAAGCATAAATAAATACATACGGATAAACAAACAGTAAATATATAAATATTAAAAAGCTAATTATCGACACAAAGTACTCACCATTACCGGCCGTGTCGATTCCAATGCCAACGCACACCAACGGGTCTTCGTGACGTCACGCACGCTGCAATGATGCGCCGGCGCCCGGCGGCTTTGAGCCGCCGCCTCCGGCAGTCTGCTACCGCATTCAACGCTAGACGCACGCCGCCTTGCGCTCTAAACATTTCGCTTGCCTTTCGCTTTTCTTGTGCTTTCTTTTACTGTGTGCCTACCTATTTGCTTGTGTGTGCTTATAGAACTATTATACCGCTTAAGACAACAACTAGTGTGTGTTATTTGGACTTTCAACTCCCCGAACCCTGCACGTAAGTTTGTAGAACATAATACAAAGATTGTTGACAATCACATCTACACTGGTGACCCCTTTGGTTGAACTTTAAACGTAACCTTACTGAAGAGTGCAAATGGTTGACGGGGTAGGAAATAATGTTGCTCAAGGCGCACAAATACCAACGCAAGCACTGGTAGCGCCACCCGCTATGGAACTTCCCGCGGCACAGCCACCGCCGCCCGCCGCGCAGTTGTCCAATGGTGCCGACACATTCCGAGTCGGAGTACGAATGCCACCATTTTGGCCACAAGAACCAGCTGTTTGGTTTGCACAAGTAGAAGGTCAGTTTGTGTTATCCAACATCACTACCGACGCGACGAAATTTTATTATGTACTGTCACAGCTAGATCATCAGTACGCAGCGGAAATTAAAGACATTATTGTCAACCCGCCTGCTACTAACAAGTATGAAAAGCTAAAAACCGAGCTCATATCCAGGTTATCAGCGTCCCGAGAGAAGGAACTGAAGAGATTGTTGATCCACGAAGAGTTAGGAGACCGTAAACCATCACAGTTCCTGCGACATCTTCAACATCTTGCTGGTCCACAGGTACATGAAGATCTATTAAGAACAATATGGATTAATCGCTTACCCATGAATATCCAGGCAGCTATAGCTTCACAGCCGACGCCGCAGACACTCGAGGCCCTGGCAGGTACCGTGGACCGCGTTTGGGACCTCACTCCTCCTAGCCCGCAGGTAGCAAGTACGTCCACCAGCGCTACGACTCATAATGCTACCATTGACTTCATGGCTAATCAAATAGCCGAGTTAACTAGGCAGATGCATGATATGCGAGCGGAGCTGAACTCGAGATCGCGGCCCAGGAGTAGGCATAATGGACCACAGAGGGACAACCGCAGCCGCAGTCGTGGGGCTAGTCAAAATCGGTCCCAATCAAGCTACCACAGATGGCCCGTATGCTGGTATCATTCCAAATTTCAGTCACAAGCAACGAAATGCGTCAAGCCTTGTGATTTCACTTCGGGAAACGGTCAGAGCAGTCGATAATGGCGGCCAACGATTGCTCAAGCTCCGGTCGCCTGTTTGTAACAGACCGTTGTACCAAAATGCAGTTTCTCGTTGACACAGGCAGCGATCTCTGCGTTTTTCCACGGACAGCCCTTCGTGAACACCGACCTAAAACCAAATACCAACTTTATGCCGCCAACGGATCTGTCATCAACACCTACGGCCACGCACAACTACATTTGGATCTCGGCCTCCGTCGGGAGTTCAGTTGGCAATTTGTGGTGGCTGACGTCACAAAAGCAATAATAGGAGTCGACTTCCTATCTTTTTACAATTTAGTCGTCGACTGCCGACATAAGCGCTTGATGGACAACACGACATCCCTCTCTACGATGGCAGTATCATCCGCATCGGCAGACATCATATCATCCATCAAGACATCTTTTGGTGAGTCGAAGTATAATGACTTAATGCGAGACTTTCCAGAGATCACACGTCCACCAGGAGTACACCGGGAAGTCAAACATAGCACGGTCCACTATATTAAAACCACCGATGGCCCACCAATCCACTGCACACCCAGAAGGTTAGCACCGGATAAGCTCAAGATAGCTAAGCAGGAATTTGAGTCCATGCTCAAATGTGGAACAACAAGACCGTCGTTAAGCCCTTGGTCTTCACCACTACATCTAGCACCCAAAAAAGATAATGGTTGGAGACCATGTGGTGACTATAGGCAATTGAATGCACGAACAATACCTGATCGTTACCCAATACGCCACATTCACGACTTCGCTCATCAGCTCGCCGGATGCAAGGTCTTCTCGACAATCGACTTAGTAAAGGCGTACAACCAGATTCCGGTCAACGATGAGGACATACCGAAGACTGCCATTTCGACCCCGTTTGGCCTGTACGAGTTTCCATTCATGACGTTTGGACTCAGGAATGCAGGTCAAACGTTCCAGCGCTTCGTAGACGAAGTCACACGAGGTATGGATTTTATTTACGCCTACTTAGACGACTTTCTCATCTTCTCGCCTGATGATGAAACACATGAAGATCATCTGCGGCAGCTCTTCACGAGGTTGAAGGAATACGGGATCGTGATCAATCCATCCAAATGCGTCTTCGGAGTTCCTGAAGTCAAGTTCCTGGGGTATCACATCTCATCTGACGGCACGAAACCCCTGGAAACTAAAGTTGAAGCCATCCAATCATTCCCTACGCCGAAAACTGTCAAAGAGCTAAGAAGGTTCCTTGGGATGATAAACTTCTATCGTAGGTTTATCCCTCAAGCTGCTCAACTTCAGGCTCCACTACATAAGCTGCTCACCGGCTCCGTAAAAGGATCACACCCAGTCGACCTGAAAGACGAAAAACTGAAGGCTTTCCTCGACTGCAAAACTAGCCTTTGCCACGCAGCGCTCTTAGCCCACCCAGACTGCAATGCTCCCCTCGCCTTGGTAACAGATGCTTCTGACACAGCTGTGGGTGCGGTGATCCAACAGAAGATAGAAGACTCTTGGCAGCCACTTGCATTTTATTCCAAGAAGCTAAGTACAGCACAGCAGAAATACTCGCCGTATGATCGAGAACTGCTGGCTATATACAATGCGATCAAGTATTTTAAGCACATGTTGGAAGCGCAAGTATTCACAGTTTTCACCGATCACAAACCCTTATGCTTCGCGTTTACAACAAACAAGTCAAATTGTTCACCGAGGCAATTCCGACATCTTGATTACATTTCCCAATTCACAACTGACATAAAACATATCTCAGGAAAAAACAATGTTGTACAAGGCGATTGGCTCTCAATTTATCCGCGATAGTACTTTCAGGCTTCCCCTTTCGTACACTACACTTAGATTTCATTTTAACCGGAAGGCTGTGATCACATGACCTATGCCAAAAAGGATCAAAGATGTGTTCACTTTTATATCCAAAGGGTAAATATCGATGCTGATGCTACACCTACGTAGACGCCTACGCGTTTACCGTCTACTAAAGATATAGCTACGCGTTACGGCCAACGACGAAATCCCCTTTTTGAATTAAGAGTCCGCAGTAAGCTCGATTCTCCATACAAACGTAGTTACGCTCTCATTTTAAAACGACTTGTTAGTATGCTCTGAAATTTTGTACTTAGAATAAGTTAGGTACCACCCAGGTCTGTAATTAGTTTATGTAGCTTCAGACATCATATAATAAAATACAGCAAATTTAAGTTTTACGTACAAAACTTGTTTTTTTCTGTATTCCGTTTGTTATATAATTAAGCGGCTTCTACACTTCCAAGAAATTGCGTGCAAGTGTAACTACATGACGGGATTTGATAGATGAATTGATGAACTCAGTAAATATTGCATACAATTTCTTGCATTGTAAATTTTGCTTTATATTTGTCACTGAATACCACCTACCACCTAATTTATTTTTATTTTTTATTTATTAGATGACCAACAGCTTTTAACATTCAATATAGGCTTACATCTTAGATACAATTGTCGAGCCAATGACAAGTCTCCCTAACAGATACAGGAAGAATCGGATTTGCTTAAAATATGTTAGGTTAATGAGTAAATTGCGTGTGCGTGTGCGTGTGCGTGTGCGTGCGCGTGTGCGTGTGCGTGCGCGATCGCGTGCGTGCGCGCGTGCGTGTGCGTGTGCGCGTGTGCGTGTGCGTGTGCGTGTGTGTGTGCGTGTGTGTGTGTTTGTGTGTGTGTGTGTGTGTGAGTGTGTGTGTGTGTGTGTGTGTGTGTGTGTGTGTGTGTGTGTCTGTCTGTGTGTGTGTATGTGTGCGTGTCTGTGTGTGTGTCTGCGTGTGTGTGTCCGCGTGTGTGTGTGTGTGTGTGTGTGTGTGTGTGTGTGTGTGTGTGTGTGTGTGTGTGTGTGTGTGTGTGTGTGTGTGTGTGTGTTCAGCCCTCCTCAATAATATTATGTATTTGTTATGTTATAATATCATGCATAATCTAGTTTTATTCGTTTGTTATTCTTACACATTGAGACCTACCTCTACTAGTATATATTATCTACGTGCATTGTCTTGGAGGACTTGGTCAGAAAAGCTACATATAAAATTAGAAGGTCGCTCTTAGCTTTCCATGGTTCAGAATCCTATAAATACCGGTATTGAGTCAGAGGGAGTGCGCATTCGGTGTCGGATCAGCTGCACCTAGCGCTATTAACCTCGGCCAGCTATAAATAAATCTGAAAGCGACCACGACTCTCAGTAAATCTTGGGGTAACGTTACTTGGTACTAAAAGTGCTATCCATTTATACAATGTTATTGCCATGGGCATTTATTCATAAAAGCAATACTCGAAAGCAGTCGTGAACAAAGGAAAAACGCCAATAACTACAACAGAAAAGTTGAGAAACCCTCGACATTTTCATTTCAAAGTTCAATATCTCAAAAACGGCTGTACCGATTTTGTTAAAACGTAGCTAAAAACCGTTTCGATGATGTCGGCTTTCAGATTAAAAAAACCGCATTTAAATCGGTCTATTCGTTTAGGAGCTACGATGCAACAGACACACACACACACACACACACACACACACACACACACACACACACACACACACACACACACACACACACACACACACACACACACACACACACGCACACACACACACACACACACACACACACACACACACACACAGACAGACAGACAGACAGACAGACAGACAGACAGACACACCGACACGACAAACTTATAACACCCCTTATTTTCCGTTGAGGTTTAATAAGGCTTACTCTTTTAAAAGACGGAAACTTAACACATTCACTGCCTTCAATTTCGTAGCGCCACGCTCGTAGCAGATTTCGTATTTTTTCGTTGCGCTACGCTTGTAGCAGATTTCATAGTTTCTCGTAGCGCTACGCTAGTAGCTGATTTCATAGACTCTCGTAGTGCTACGCTAGTAGCAGATTTCATAGTTTCTCGTAGCACTACGCTTGTAGCAGATGTCATAGTTTCTCGTAGCACTACGCTTGTAGCAGATTTCATAGTTTCTCGTAGCGCTACGCTAGTAGCAGATTTCATAGCTTTTCGTAGCGCTACGCTTGTAGCAGATTTCTTAGTTTTTCGACTAGTCGTCGTAAGTTTAACTACTAGACGACGAAGACACAAACCCTGGCAACTCGTGACAGCGATGTAACATTTCCGAGGACTTACAAAAATCGCACTAGTTTTACATTTGGCCAAGTGAAATAGTCGCAGACGTAACCGTTCGGACTCGATACTGTGAATGCAAAGATAATTTATTCATCGACCGGTATCTCGGTCCACGGGTTACTCTGTGAATTTACTGCAAGGACCGGTTTTAAATTTTCAAGAATAGCCGGTGGAACAAAGGACTGTCGGACTTTATCAGTCGGTAAAGAGAGTAAAATGTGTCCAGTGCACAAGAGGCACGGGCTGTTTATAGCCAACGTCACCACAGCCACCTGTTCAGCCTTATGCAACAATGGACCACTATAAGATCTCGTACAAAGGTAAATTAACTATAGGTTATTTAATTAAACCCAGCAGTCTAGTAATTTAACTTATTACCAACTCCGGTTGTTATAAGTTTCATTAAAGAAGTAAGTTATTGTTGCAATTCTAAACATGCTTTCTTGATGATTTAGAATATTAAGATTCGCGCTCGGTCTTTGTCTGCGATGTTTTACAAACTTTCGGTTTACGTGAATAGGTAAACTAATGATTAAAGTTGTTCATAAAGGCATTTAGAAGCATTACAGCTATCGTGCCCATAAAGTAGCTAACGATAAAACTCCCGACTCCCGATAACATTTGGAAATTTCCATTATGTGGATCAAAGTTCGTTCGTCCACGTTGTTTGATGCAGCGCTCTCAAGCGTGGCTCACAGCTCAGCCCCGCTTACCTGGCGCAATCAAAAAGTACAGTAAAGAAACTTGTAATGTACCGGAACATAGTTACTGCGATGGAAAAGCTTGTTGTTCCAAACTACTCGGCTGGTTATCTAACTTTTTCTCAAGTCCCAGTATTCGAAGGCGGTTCTTAAGCAGAGTTCGACACACGACGTTATAAAATCAATGCGGCCTTAACAACTTTGTGCTAGTTAAAACGTCGGAAGTTTGCGTGCTGGGCTCCTGATCGCAGGTGCTGGCGTAACCTAGTGATGTGCCGATGCTGGGCCGAATTGGACTATTCCCGGAAACGGCTGGCAACGTTGCCGGCAACAAAGTCGATACTGTTCGGGAGTGACAGCCGGTTGTAACCGCATATTTTTTTTTGAGACTGTTAATTTACAAAACAATATAACGTTTCGTTTATTTGGCCACTTATTAGGTACAGCCAGCCTCGTATATTAGTCAGTAGCAGCCAAAGAAACCAAATATTTCGGTACACGTCTTTATTACTGTAAGAGTAAGGGTGTGTTACTTTGGCTGTTACTAACTATACGACGCTGACTGCACTTTTGTTATATTAACACAGATATATATATATATATATATATATATTTTATTCTCAAAAAAAAACAACAATGGCAAGTACATTCCTTTCTGCTTCGCCAAACTGAGGACAGTTTGTCGGCGAATGTGCGCTCCCTTCCAAAAGTCAAACATTGTTGTGTTTACCTACTTACTAAATTACCTACTTAATTTACTAACACTAAACTTAGTGTACCATCGACGACACACTCAGCCGACCATTTGTGAACCTTATTACAACAGCATACAGTCCACCAATGGCAAATTTGAAAATGCCATAAACTACGTAAATCTAAAGCTAACCTAAAACTAATGTTGATACCTACTTTAGTTACCGCGAGCTAAGCAAAAACTTCGCAACGGGTGAACGTATATGCCTTTCCTTACAATATTTAAATAAAATAAGATATTATTACATTTAGATACCTACATTTTATTTACCGGTATCTTTGCCGGCAATATTTCCGGTGTCCACAATTATTTTTTTACTGAGAACGAGATAATTGGCCACGGCACTTCAGTAAACGTAATACTGCAGTAGGTGTATCACAGCACGCTTTTATTTGAAAACTGCTACTATACGTACCTGACAAGTTTGCTTTAACGTGGGAAAAATTGTTTGATTGCAGAATTATGTCCTCGGTTTTTGCTTTACTGGCACTATTAAATTTATTGGTTGCCTAAGCTTAGGTAAAGCCCTTCTTGTATGTTGTGGTGAACTGTTTGAATAGGTATTTGTTTTGGCTGTGTTACAAATTTTAAATATTTAATATCCAATTACACGCATGATGACACATTTCAAGTATGCCAAATGACACACTCGCAAAATGACACACACCACATTTTGCGTGCACCTAAACGCAAAATGTCACTTGGACGTAAAATGACAGTGTATTCTAATTAGTCACAATTATATAAAGGAAGGCTTTTACTTAAGTGTTTTACCTATTATACTCGTATACGTCAGTCGACTTATGACCGTTGGACGTCATGCTTCAACTTAGTTTTCTATTTAAAAGATACCTAAATAATAATAATATAATTACACATGGACCATAGATAAACGTGATGTCTTTTGTTCATATTTTCTTATCTATATTTTGTCCATAGTTTCCTATCTATATTTTGTTCATATTTTCCCATCTAAATTTTGTTCATATTTTCATATCTATCTTTTGTTCATATTTTCCCATATATATTTTGTTTATTTTTTCCCATCTATATTTTGTTCATATTTTCCTATTTTTATTTTGTTCATATTTTCCTATCTATATTTTGTTCATATTTTCCTATCTATCTTTTGTTCATATTTTCCTATCTATATTTTGTTCATATTTTCCTATCTATGTTTTGTTCATATTTTCCTATCTATCCTTTGTTCATATTTTCCTATCTATATTTTGTTCATATTTTCCTATCTATATTTTGTTCATATTTTCCTATCTATCTTTTGTTCATGTTTTCCTATCTATATTTTGTTCATATTTTCCTATCTATATTTTGTTCATATTTTCCCATCTATATTTTTTTCATATTTTCCTATCTATATTTTGTTCATATTTTCCTATCTATATTTTGTCCATATTTTCCCATCTATATTTTGTTCATATTTTCTTATCTATATTTTGTTGATATTTTCCGATCTATATTTTGTTCATATTTTCCCATCTATATTTTGTTCATATTTTCCTATCTATATTTTGTTCATATTTTTCTATAAATCTTTTGTTAATGTTTTCCTATCTATATTTTGTTCATATTTTCCTATCTATCTTTTGTTCATATTTCATCTTCACTGTAATAGAGCGTTTTTGGCGTTTTCTAAAACATTGTTAATTTGACTATCAGTCCACATCCCTATTAGGTATTTGGTTTTTTATAGGAGACAACTGAATGTGATATATTTACACTTCAATTTTCCCATTGCAAAAATTTATCGTATTAAAACCATTGTAATTAGCAGTTATGGTTTGCCTTGTTGCAAACTGCGTCTCTCATCATGAATTGAAGTTAATGTTTAAACGCTCAATAAACACACATATTTGTAGTAATCACAGTCAGTCTTAAACTAACTGGGGCTTAACATTTATTTCGCTCAGCGATATTTCGATGCGTCTTCACGACATAAATAATAAAAGAATTCAAACGGAATATGAAATCATATCGAATATCATCGCGTAGCACCCGAAATACTCCAATGAGATACGCGATACAAAAGAAATATAGCAGCATCATTATTTAGGAATTACAATTCAGCCGGGGACGATTTGTGCCCGCGACACCGAGCGATTTATTAAAGAAGGCCGTGAATAATTTATTTTAATTAACTACGAACGACAGTTCCATTTTTCGCTTCCATCTAATTTTGCGGTTTCTTGATGGTGGCGTTCTTAAACTGAGACATTCATTCAAAAAGTTTGAAATCGAATTAAATTCGCCCCTTTAACTAAACTCAATTTTCTTTCACGACTTCATTAAGCGGGGCCATTCCGGTGAGCCTCAGTAATGACCTCAGAGGACGTTAAATCAAGATCGAAAGGAAAGATAAAAAGTAACTGAAATTTAATACGTTTATCAAATGTTGACGGCCTTTGTGTTGCTCAGCGTAAACACGTCCATTCAACCCGGTCGTAATGAGAGCCCGTGCCCGAGAATGTTTAGCACGAGCCATTTACAGTTGTAGAAACGTTTGCTGAATGAAGATGGATGGTAATTTTATAATTGCTTTGTGTTCTTTGGATGTGGAAACGAACAAGACTTCCTGTGGTCTATTACACAAAGCTGAACAAGCAACACATATCGAATGGTCAGTAGTTATGGTTCAAGAGCCTCTGCGTTCCCTGGTTGGACTTGCATTTTGTTTCTTAGCAGAACGTGCCACTGGAAACATGACAACCAATCACATTTATAATTTTAATTGATTCGCACATTTGATTACGCGTTCGGGGGAGAGAGTGCGTAGGTACAATAAATTTGTTTCCCATCCAATCTTCATACGCCAGTACGAGAATAGAATAAAAGTCAGAAGTTTTAAAGTAGTTTTAATTGTTGTGTGTTATATTTGATGAATCTCTATTCTAATTGGTATATTAGTATGCTGCTGAGAACCGTTTAGCCTAATGGGTTCAAAGCCTTAGTTAAATATTTGTGTGATCAGCATGAATATTTAATTTTATTCTAAGTATCGGATGTTTCTTATGTAACTATTCGAGTATTTATATCAATTACTCACACCTACACGGTGATTTTTAATCCATGATCAGTTGAAAAATATTAATAATCACCCAAAACAGATTTCAATGTACCTAAATACTCATCCATTTTGATGTTGCAAGCCATTTTAATGTTGTCTCGTGCAATTACGCCACTGTTTAGTAAATTTAATTTAATTGTCATCTTTAAACTATTTCATATCCACTGAATTTATACTCACCCTACATTTCTTGAACTTAAGTAGATACCTGCGTCAATTTCAGGGCATTGGCGGGGAATCTGATAGGATTACGTCCAGAAGCTGAATTTGAAAAATTGGATGATCACGAATTAAAAATCAACGTAGTTATATACAGCCTGTATGTTTAATATTACCTCAAATTGTAACCTTACGTAGCTTCTAGTACTATAAACCGATATTGTAAGAAAATTGTAAGTTAGTCTTTACAACCAAAGGGTAAATATCAGTAAGACAATGTACATTGCGTGCTGAATTATTTTATATGGAAAAAAAAGTTGGTAGTTAAGAAAAAAAATCTTGCAATATCGATCGGTTCATAGCCCTAACACCTACCTCTGGTTACAATTTGAGGTAATATTAAAAATACGGTATCCCATTGGATCGCATAATGGTTTTTAGACTAATACAGTTCCGCATAATTGGTTTGGCGTAATTATTTGTGGCATTATAGTAATTTCGCATAGTTATATTTTGGCCTACTGTTTTTCTGGCATACTACGCTATTAGCATAATTTAAGCTAGACTAATTTGTATTGGCCGAATATACATAAGGAATACTATTGTTTGGGCTAATAATTATTGGGTATGACAGATTGTCATTATCCATCATTTCAGTTGTCTAAATGAATGAAACTGGTCAAAATACCTAAAATTATATTATTAGTTTTTCCGCACTTTTATAAAAAAAATATCCGCGATCCGAGTCAGTTTTGCCAAATAAATATTTGATGCCCACCCTTTGAACAGGGGCTTAGTGGCAAAACCGAATCGGATCGCGGATAGGTTACGAGTAGAAGACGGAAGCGGGAGCTTTGCTCTCGCTTTCGTCTTCGAGGTTATTGTTTTTATAAAAGAGCGGAAAAACCTTTTATTAAAACTTACTACTAATGACAATAGGCAATTTACTACTAAGAAAACCATAGGCTAAAATCACTAAAATCTATTTTTTTAGATTTCAGGGATTTTGAATGTAGGTTAAATATAACGTTAGTTTTTTTTAATTTTAGACATTGTGATACGTACCTACTTCTTTTAACAGGATAATAGCGTTATGCATTTTGATATGATGTCAATTGATTATTATGGGTATTCATGTTTATGCTTTTTAGGGTTCCGTACTCAAAGAGTAAAACGGGACCCTATTACTAAGACTTCGCTGTCCGTCCGTCCGTCCGTCCGTCCGTCCGTCCGTCTGTCCGTCCGTCCGTCCGTCTGTCTGTCACCAGGCTGTATCTCACTGATACCGTGATAGTTACAGCTGAGATTTTCACATATTATGTATTAAATTTCTGTTGCCGCTATAACAACAAATAAAATAAATATTTTTATTGATAATGGTACGGAACCCTTCGTGCGCGAGTCCGACTCGCACTTGGCCGGTATTTTGTTATTAGTTTATGCTTTCTGTATTTATGCTTTTTAATGTTA
This sequence comes from Epinotia brunnichana, assembly GCA_963854355.1. NCBI lineage: Eukaryota > Metazoa > Arthropoda > Insecta > Lepidoptera > Tortricidae > Epinotia > Epinotia brunnichana. The sequence goes on from OY977941.1 coordinate 793,524, forward strand.
TGCGTAAAAAATATGCGAAATGTGACTTATGCATATATTATCTTATTTTCGGCGTAAAGTAATTATGCGTAACCATATTATTAGTATTAATGATTTTATGCCTGTCAATAGTAAACCACACACACACACACACACTCACTGGATACACGCTGTATAGACGCTTAGTACCCGCAATACAAGCCATATTAAGCTTAGCATGGGCCTAGCTTGATTTGTGTAAAAGTGTCCCTTATTACACATTTCATTTTTTGTATCTCATTAACAAATAAACTACAAAATTTTGTCTGGACCACAAAGTCACTTCATTATGCTCAGCGACACTGCGAACCTTCAATTTAAGAATTATCCAAAACGACTGCTGAATAATTCAAACCTTAAATTATCGACGATCTCGAAGCACAATATCTGCAAAGAGAATTCAAGAAAATACGGCTGAGTGAACGATTCATATAATTTTATTCAAAAGTATTTGTACTTAGAGGTGAATTTGTAATGAATGCTTAAGAATGGAGGTGGTGGAGCCGATATTGACTCTACTACTCAGCTCTATCGACACTTTGAATCTTAAGTAACATTATCTGCATATTTTAATTATGTAATACCGCAGGAACATATAGGTCTACGTTCTCCCCCGCCTGTCGTAGAAGGCGACTAAAGGGGGTCATCGGGGTCGCAGTGTTTCTAGCGGGGGCCGGGGCACTCACCTAAAAACCCCATGGAAGGCGACCATCATCATCCGCCGTGGAGTTTTTAGTGGATAGAAATACCACATAACCCAGTCATCCCCCGATGATTGCTGACTCCACGAAAAAAAAAAAGAAAAAGGTACCTATGGAATTAATAGTATATGTCCTCCTCCGCCTCCTTGCATCGATTGCCTCATTACTGAGGGTCATGGCCATATCACTGGAACATTTTCTCACGGATGATGTTTTGTGTCGCCATCCCAGACGATGTGTCTAGTGAATAGTAAATGTACCGAAACTTTAATTCGCCGACGTAAAAGCGGATACACACTGCGACTTTTTGCAACCATACAAACGAAACGTGCGGCTGTCGCGCGATACAAGCTATAATTCACCTGCACGGCTACAACAAGATTTCGCGCGAGCTGTCTCGATTTTTCTCGCACTATCCGTCTCTCTCTTATGTATAAGAGAGTCATACTTAAAAAGAAAAAAAAAAGAAAAATTTGAACTGTTTATTTTTTTTTAATCCTATCCTATATTACTATTTAATTATAAATGTGAAAGTTTGGATGTTTGGATATCTGGATGTCTGGATGTATGTTACTCAATCACGCTTAATCGGCTGAACCGATTTGAATGAAATTTTGCACGAAGATAGTTTATAGCCTGGATTAAAATATAGGATAGTTTTTATCATCAGACGCAGTCGCGGGTGGAAACTAGTTACATATAAGAGAGGGATAGGGCGAGAAAAAATCGAGATAGCTTGTAGCACTGCAAATATTCGTCGTGTGTAACCAATCTAAGGACACATTTTTGAGTAAGTCGTATGCTTGCACTTGGCTTATTATTTAAGATTTTTGAAGTTTTTCGAATTGCATCAAACTATTTCAACTCATTCATTAACCAAATCTACCGTCCAAAGTAAACAATTCAAATTCCCATTAGTTTTTCATCGGGGATGCGACCAGCGGTGCACGCCTTGCTTATTTAGCGGAGCTTTTGACGCTGATTGCATTATTGACCACTGACCAAACTACCGTACAAAGTCGCTTTATAAGCACATCCGTTGCATCCTTTAAAAACAAGTTTCTGTCAAAAAAAATATTTTTGATGCAAGCTTTTATTACCGACTGTACTTTACTGCATACCATCATCAACTACTAATTGAGACGATCCTAACAAGCCCAAACTCGATGGGGTTGTGTCGTTTTATTGCGGAGTTCCTATGGCCACCTTCCAGCTCCAGTTTCAGATCAGCTCCATGGCATCATAATATTGCATTGTCATGCGATATACATATGCATGCAAAATTTCAGCTCAATCGGAAACCGGGAAGTGGGTCAAATTTCAATTACGAAATTTAACCCAAGAAAGAATAAAGAAAAAAAAAACAAACAGGGTGAGCTAAATAAAAGCTGGTCTCTCTCTCTGCTGGCGATGCAGGCAAAAAACTTCGTAATTCAATCACTAAATTAGTAAATAAAATGTTCTCTGGCAATATCAACTCCGAAATAGTCCCCATTTTGTTCGGTGCAAACCTGATCGCACTGTCTAAAAAAGACGGAGGGTTGATACCCATAGCCGTTGGTACAACACTTCGACGTCTTGCGTCCAAAATTGCAGTTCGGCATATCTTATCTAAATTACAACCCCTTTTTGAACCCGTACAACTAGGCTTTGGCACCAAAGGCGGGTGTGAGGCAGCCGTACATTCCTTGCGCTTACCTCTCAGATGCATCGGCCGAAGTGTTGGTCAAAATTGATGTGAAAAATGCATTTAATTCAGTCAATAGGGACGGGACACTCTGCTGTCAGAAGTAAAACAAAATATTCCCGAAATTTACAACTATTTACTGCTTTCATACGCAGACCCGACTAATCTTTTGTACCGGGAACATTTACTATCGTCTGAAGTCGGATGTCAGCAGGGTGATCCCCACTCGGGCCAGCAATATTTAGTTTGGCGATAAACCCAATTATAAAAAATCTCAAATTTAAATTAAACGTCTGGTATCTGGACGATGGAACCTTAGGAGGCGATGTGGATACCGTTGTTTCCGATCTAGCAACGATAAAGTCGAAATTTAAAAATATTGGCTTGGAATTGAATTTCACCAAATGCGAACTATATGTTCAAAATTCCAGCTTAAATGTTTTAGATATCCAGCAAAAGTTTAATACTCTGACGCCTAACATAAATATTGTAGATACAAAAACACTTTGCCTCCTAGGGTCCCCTATTTTCGAGGACTCTTTTCAAGATTATATACAAAATTCAATTTCCAAATTCCAAATCTGTGCCAACCGTCTTTTGGAAATAAGCCCCCATTACGCCTTAACCTTGCTAAAATTCTGCCTTTTCGTGCCCAAATTAACGTATGTACTTCGCTGCAGCCCATTTTATAAATTTCAAAGTATATTGGCACCACTAGACGACCTTATAAAATCAAATTTAGAATCAATTTTGAATATACAGCTCAGTGACCAGTCTTGGACCCAAGCATCCCTCCCCATTAGACATGGTGGGCTAGGGATAAGAAAAATTTCTAGTGTTTCTCTGCCAGCTTTTTTGTCTTCCATCCACAGTTCAGCTAGTCTCATAGGCAAAATCCTTGGGGGTCCCCTCAAACTTTGAAACTGCTGGCTTGATGGAGGCAAACAACGCTTGGTCATCCGCTTGCCCGGGAAAAAATTTCCCAGACCATCCTCGTTGCCAAAGGAGCTGGGACGATGTATGCTGCAAAATTTATTTTGATTCTCTCCTGAGCCGCAGTACAGGTGCGGAGCGGGCCAGACTTTTGGCGTCAGATACCAAGGAATCCGGTGAATGGCTCCACGCTTACCCGTCGCCAAACACTGGCACTTTCTTGGAGCCTGAAACACTCCGTATCTCAACATGTCTGCGGCTCGGGATTCTTATATGCACTGTGGAGTGTCCCTGCGGCAGTTCTGTAGACTCACCGGGACATCACGGGCTTTCTTGCCAGAAAAGCGCTGGCCGGTTTTCCAGGCACGCCGCTCTGAATGACATTCTAAGCCGCTCTCTTGCCAGCGTCAATGTGCCGGCCTTGTTAGAGCCGCCCGGCATTTTCAAGGACGATGGCAAGAGACCGGATGGAATGTCATTAATTCCGTGGAAGATGGGTCGGGTGCTCGTGTGGGACGCCACCTGTGTCGACACATTGGCCACATCCCATCTCCACGGAACATCCTCCAGAGCCGGTGTGGCTGCAGAGGCTGCGGAAAAGGCCGAAGTTAATAAATATAGGGGTCTCGGCGCTAAGTACTGCTTTGTTCCATTCGGCGTCGAGACCCTTGGTCCATGGGGTCCCAGCGCACTCAACCTTATCAAAGAGCTCGCCAAAAAATTTGCCGACACCACCGGGGACCGAAGAGCTGGCAGCTTCCTCGCTCAACGCATTCGTATTGCGATACAGCGGGGAAATGCTGCCAGCATCTTCGGCACCATGCCGTGGGGAGACCCCTTAGTTTAGTAATAAGTAGTATTATTTAGTTTTATTTATTCTTTTTTTCTGGTTTTTAAGTTGAATTTGTTACAATTATAATATTATTTATTAAAAACCAAATATATAAAAAAATAAAAGCTTGTAAACAACATTAAAATGTATCTTGTCAACCTACAAATATCGAATGCATAAGCGGACAATCCACATAGCTATTTAATTTCAATACCTTTAAATGAAATCACACCTACACCTGTGTATTTCATGATAAGTACTTACCTTAGACCTTATTTGTAAACTTACTTAGCTCTGAATTCATTAATTGCCCAGCGACCTCTCCTTCTTATTATTTAGGTTTTGTTACGTATAAGTTATAATTATAAGTTATATTTTAAGATCTGTATCAGATAATTTAGAGCTATATAAATTTCTCTCTGGGTGCCCTGAAAACCAGCGCCTTTTTGTTGCATTTGAGTTGTACTTAAACACATGTGAAACTTTGTGGCACCAAATAAATATATTTCTTTCTTTCTTTCATATCCTAACTACCGTACAACGTCGCGTAAAACCTTGACACTGGCAAAATCATCTCAGATGGTAGCCATTTTTTTTTAAAGAATAAGAAGAAACTACATAACGCAAAGAACAATGAAAAGTGCATGACGTTGGGACTATTCTTCACGACAACGCCATAATGGGGTCGGTATTGGATTCGCGATTTTCGACAGAAGGGGACACACTAATGTCTTGGTTATGATGATTTTGAAAGACAAGGATATGAAAGTGGGGACATGTCCCCTTTCGTTAAATATCGCGGATGGAGGATTATATACCGTCCCGTGTCGAATGCGTTTCTCGTCTGGCACACTACAAACTATGCAATTTGTCACAATCGAAGACTCGATTGTGATACTCTATTAGAGTCGGAGGTATATGTTGCTGTTTCATAAAATAGTAGTTTATGCAATCGTTATATAATGTATGCATTTTAAGTCGAGTACCACGTTTAGGCCACGAAGCTTGCTGAGTGGCCTAATTAAGGTACGAGACTTAAAAAGCTAATTATATAACTATTGTATACAATACTTTTTCTACGAGTCAACGGAAATAATAATTTATTAAACAAACTTGGTATTTATTGAAAATAGCCCTGCTGAAATGAAGTGCAGCAGCTTAGTATCTATGCGCGTTGATGTCTTCACAGTTATCTTATACAGCTCCTGGATTCATAAGATGACTGCTGGTGGTTATCTTATGAAACCACGAGCTCCGTGACGAGCTCGTGGAGCTCCTGGATCAAAAAGTATGTGATCATAGTTTCGTGTACGAAATCTGAATTCAAAGATTAAAGTCGACGAGTAGAAAAACTACTTATAAGTATAACATCATCTCTGTTGTTGGTTGTTGTGATGCATTGCAAAGTGTTTAAATGGTCTTAAACATAACGTAGGTATTCATTGAAACAGTGCACAGTGTGTTGTACAGTGTTAAGTGTGTAATGTGTCACCGTCGGTGTAATAAATCTCTAATGTTCTCACTGTTCGTCAGCTGTTCCTAAGAAAAGTGATATACAATTATAGCAAACTGCACGACAAAATGTTCTTAGCGGACACAAGACGACGTCAGCGCTGGAAAACCCCAAAAACATGTACAACATTTGCCCAAAAATTCCACGCTTTCATTTCCCCACTAGTCCTGAAAACTTTTAGTAAGCTCCACCATGTCACAAGGCCCCCCAGTAAATCTTTCCTGACAAAGTGGCTCATGCAACTAGATTACCACGTGTTCCGACGAGGAACAGATGTAGGATTAAATTTTACTTATTTTATTTTTCTTGATAAGGTAATAGGTATTTTTTCATGCATACAAGACAACACAATTAGTAAAGAATTATTTTCCTTGTATTTTGGGGCTAGTTTTTCGGAACTGGCAACTTTCTGGTGAATTCCAAAGCCTTTTCCGGCGCTTGCAGCGCCACCTGGAGATTAAAAAAAACTCTAGCTACCGTTGCGACACGAAACGCACGCTCCGCGCCGATCGCGAATCAAAATTACTTTTTACCAACATAGACTGTTGCATCTTGCTTGACAATCAACCTGGACATCCATAAAACCAGTGCCTATGAGTGAAGTGTGTGGGTCCCAGCTGGGGTGGCTATAATCCTGAAATCCAGACCAGAAACGACGAGGAGAAAGCGCAGCTGGATTCACGTGAGTAGCTACTCTGATAAACTGCCCCTACATAATTTTTTGATCCGTTCGATCCGGATATTTCTTTACCAGGTTGTGTTGTCTTGTTTTCTTAGTTTTTTGCGGTATTACGTACCCATTTCTAACACGTTCGTAATTCAATTTCACGTTGTCATTGCCGCCATCTTTGTATTCGCAAAATGGTACCTAATCCTAACGAAGATAATGTCGAACCCGATGATACGTCGTGTATAATTACGCAAGACATATTTGAACGTGATTTAATTCTCGACGGATTAAAGAGAACGTTACAATTCGCAGCGACAAACATCGACCAATTTCGGTCTAGAACAATAGACTTAAATGCACAACAGCGAAAGTTTAACAAAATTCAAACCAAAATCGAAAAGGAATTAATTAAACTGCAAAAGTTCAATAAAGAAGCAAATATTAAGATTCGTAACGATTTCAATGAGTTGTACTACGCGATAGTTACTCATTTAAATAACATGAAGGAGGTAGAAACAGAAAAGCGTCGCGCGAGCCGCGTTCCTGCCCCGTACGACACGTTTATAAATGATCGTCGTACTCTGCCGAAATTATCGTTACCCGAATATAACGGCGACCCGACGGGTTGGCCTGCCTTTTTCGATTTATTTCAATCGCTGGTACACAACAACAATGCATACACGGGCGCGGAGAAGTTTAGGTACCTACTTCTATCACTTAAAAACGAGCCACACAATTTAATCAAATCCATTCCCATTACGGAAGATAATTATTCAGTTGCGCTAGATATTCTAAAATCCCGATATGACAATAAACGCATAATTGCATCGCAACATCTTGATCGACTGTTTGACATTGAAACCTGCACCGGCCGATCAGCTGTTGCCATCCGGAATCTATTAAATGTTTATCACGAAAATACCAAAGCGCTCGAAGTTATGGATTTTCCGGTTAGGCAATGGGACTTCGTACTTTTAAATTTATTACTACGTAAGATTCCCGTAAACACGAGAAAAGATTACGAACGATCTTTGACTAACCCGAGAGAAATACCTAATGTAAATTCACTGATTAAGTTCTTAGAACGCGAACTTTCGGCTGATCTGATGATTAACGTTTCAAATACACAGTCCACAAAATATCAATCCTTAAGTAATCATTGTAATAAAAGTAACGTAAATATAGGCCAAGGTCAAACAAATACGAAACGCATTTCAAAATCAAAAATCAAAATCAATTATTTATTCTGCAAATAGGCCACAAGGGCACTTTTACATGTCAAATGGTGTTCTACAATATAATATTAATAATCTTACACAATAATCATTTTAAAATTGCAGATTTTAACTAATTAGTACCTAAATGGTTACAAACTAAATGTCACTGAATGAAAACTAGAACAATCCAAAATTGTAAAATATTATCAAATACATTCGATATAAGGTCTGTATCAGAATTAACAATAAGTTTATGATATAATTTAGTACCCCAGAGATGTATAATGTCTCTGAGCATCCAAATACAATTAATAATTATTCTAATGTTCTTATAGAGATGTATACTGTCCCTAAGCATTTTTGCAGCGAGTGTGGCTCCAGACCAAAATCAACCTTATGACCACACAGATAAGGTCCGATCTTGCTTGAAATGCCAAGGTGGGCATCATTTAACGAGGTGCTTAGAATTTCTAGATCTATCGGTACATGATAGACATTCATTCGTAAAAACTAAAAACGTGTGTTACAACTGCCTTTGTCCCGGACACGACGTAAGGAGTTGTAAATCGAATTTTTCGTGTAGAAAATGCAATAAAAAGCACCATACATTAATCCACTTAACAACCGCGAGTGCCTTACCGGTTATAAGTGACACTGCGAAACCTGATGCTGTCTCGCTCGCTCCTACGGAGCAGCCTGGGACTTGCGCGGTGATACAAAATTCTTATGCAGCAGCTAGTCAGCGAAATGCAGATAAACAAGATAGCATGGTGTTATTGTCAACTGTTTTAGTTGACATACGTTTAGAGGGCAATAAAATTGCTACAATTAGATGCCTAGCGGATAGCGGTTCTCAAGCGTCAATAATATCGGAATCGTGTGCGCAACGTCTTAATTTGCCGCGACGACAGAGTAGCATTCCGATATTAGGCATTGGCGATGAGAAACCAGTAGTACCTAAAGGTACAGTTTCGTGTTTAATTACGCCTAACGGCAAACAACAGCCGATTATTCCTGTAGAAGCATTGATTTTGCCTAAATTAATGCCAATAATGCCTAGGGTACCACTAGCACCGGCCGAATGGCCGCATTTACAGGGACTTGCGTTGGCGGACCCTGAATTTCACACACCTCAACCTGTTGAAATGTTATTAGGTGCGGATATTCTATCCCAAATTTTACGTGATGGCGTTATCACGGGTAAACCTGGAACGCCCATCGCAATGAACAGCGTGTTTGGTTATTTACTATTAGGTAAATTGTCATTGAATGCTAGTGTTTCGGCTCCACTCCATTCATGTTTTAGCTCGTTTGACAACGACAATCTTCAAAGATTTTGGGAGCTGGAGTCAGTTCCAGAGATGCGAGGTTACACCTCCGATGAAAAACTATGCGAATCCTTTTTTCAAAAGACGCATACGCGTGATGACACAGGGCGATACGTGGTCGCTCTGCCGTTCAAGCCCGACGCACCGCCCCTCGGCGAGTCGCGGCAAATTGCCCTAGCACGATTCCATAAGATGGAGTATCGTCTAGAACGTAACCCCCAGTTAAAACAGGATTACCACGCGTGCCTCCAGGAGTACGTGGATCTCAACCACATGGAGCTCGCGTGCGATAACCCTCCCACTGGCGCGAGTTACTATATTCCGCACCACTCCGTGGTCAAAAATTCGAGTGAGACAACCAAGACCAGAATTGTATATGATGCTGGTTGCCGGACAACCAGTGGTTACGCGTTGAATGATACCTTATTGACGGGTCCTAAGTTACACTTAGACATCGTTGATGTTCTTCTGAAATTCAGAATACACAATATTGCATTCTGTTCCGACATCAAACAAATGTATCGCAACATTCTGGTTCGTGAAGAAGATAGGGATTTTCAGCGTATCCTTTGGCGTCAATCGCCCGAAGAACCTATACGCGACTATACACTTCGAATTGTCACATTCGGCGTTTCCTGTTCCCCTTACTTGGCGTTAAGGACTATTAAACAGCTCGCTCATGACGAAGCTGAGCATTTCCCGCTCGCAGCACCCGTGCTGCTAAATGACGTCTTTGTCGACGACATTGTCACCGGCGCAGATACCGTAGCCGGAGCCCTCGCTCTGCAGCAGGAGTTAATAGGTATATGCGCCACTGCCGGGTTTGAGTTACGCAAATGGCACAGCAATTCGTCAGCGATCCTCGCTGCTGCGCGACCGCCGGACTTTCATGGTGAGCGGCGCGAAAGTGTCCACTTTGCTGACATGGAGAGTGATAAAGGGGTCAAGGTCCTTGGACTTCAATGGAATTCAGGGTCTGACTCATTGAGTTTCCAAGTACAACGCACTTCTACGGTTTGTACGAAGCGGGCTATCCTGTCGGAAATCGCCAAAATTTACGACCCGCTCGGGTTATTATCTTCGGTAACATTGTTTGCCAAACATTTGATTCAACTGCTGTGGTTGGCTAAGGTTGCGTGGGATGCAGAACCACCGATCGATATAGTTAATTCATGGACAAGTTTCGTTAACGAGCTGCCGCTCTTATCACAAGTGTCGTTTCCGCGTCACATTTTGAACACCAATGACTTCGATTCAATCGAAATTCACGGATTTGCAGACGCAAGCCAGATTGCGTATGCGGGATGTGTTTACATACGTCTTACAGACAAAAACGGTAAGGTTCAAACCTATTTGGTTATGGCAAAAACGCGCGTCGCGCCCTTACGTGTGTGTCTTACCATCCCGAAATTAGAACTTATGGCATGTGTGACACTTTCAAAATTGATCGAAAAGGTGATGCAAATTTACAATGATCGTATTCGCCCCGACCAAGTTTACGCATGGTCCGATAGCTCCGTCGCGCTGGCATGGCTCCGATCATCCCCGCACGAATGGAAGACTTTCGTCTCTAACCGCGTCAGTGATATTTTGTCCCGCGTTCCGGCAAGCTGCTGGCGTCACGTCCCATCGGCCGATAACAGTGCCGACCCCGCATCATCGCTGGTACGAAACGACTTGTGGTACCATGGTCCCGCATGGCTCCAACACAGTCAAGAATCCTGGCCTTTGCAAAAACCGGTCTTAAATACAGTCGAAGAGAAACGTAATAAAAGCGAATCGGTAAATAATAATTGCGCATGTGTGTCCACATCGCCTCCTTCCCCGGACGATACCCTAATTACGCGATTTTCGTCGCTAGGTAAATTAGTTCGCGTCACCGCACTCGTATTTCGTTTCTATAACAAGTGTAGAAAACATAAACAATCGTTCCCTGAGTACATCACCGTACCAGAGTATAACTTTGCATTGAATCGACTGATATTGATGACGCAACAAATAGTTTTTAATGATGACATTAAAAATATTTCAGCAAACAAATCACCTTCCTTAGGTTTACGGCGTCTCTCGCCCATTTTAGATAATGACGGATTATTACGCGTCGGCGGACGCATTCATAAATCTTTTTTACCGTATGAAGCCAAACATCAATTGATTTTACCTAAACGACATCCGTTAACAAATCTCATTATTGACGATACTCATATCACTGAGCTTCATGCCGGTCCGCAGTGCGTGCAAAACTCGCTCTTACGGCGATTTTGGATTATATCAGGTCGTGATATTGTGCGTCTGCGAGTCCATCGCTGCATCCCATGTTTCCGCACACGCCCGACGCGCGTGCAACCGAGGATGGGAGCACTTCCCGCAGTTCGTTTGCGACCCGCTCGAATATTTCTAAAAACTTCATGCGATTTCTGTGGGCCATTCTACGTTCGCGCAAATAAGGTGCGCAACGCAAAAATCGTAAAATGTTACGTTGCAGTTTTCGTATGTATGTCTGTCAAAGCCGTACATCTCGAACTCGTGTCTGAACTGTCGACAGAAGGTTTTTTAGCGGCATTACGACGTTTCACGTCCCGACGAGGATATTGTACGGATATATATACAGATTGTGGACGGAATTTTCTGGGTTGTAATAATTATCTTAAAGACTTATACGCGTTTCTGCGCAGCGATTCTGTAATAAGCGCGCTCAATCAACAGACTTTAAGACAAGGATTAACTTGGCATTTTCAGCCACCTTATGCGAGTCATTTCGGTGGACTCTTTGAGGCAGCCGTTAAAAGTTTCAAAACACATTTGCACCGCGTAATAGGTACTCGGACTCAAACATACGACGAAATGCACACTCTAACTTGTCAAATAGAGGCCGTGTTAAACTCGCGCCCCCTTTGCGTGTTAAGTTCGGACTCGTCAGATCCGCTTCCTCTGACACCGTCTCATTTTCTTATTGGCGAACCCTTAACGGCTTTGCCTGATGTTTCATTAACGGACGAGAACCCTAATCGTCTGACTCGTTGGCGCTGGATACAGCAAGCTGTCCAGCATTTCTGGTCTAGATGGAGTAGAGAGTATCTCCACCATATACAACAAAGTACAAAGTGGCTTCAAGATCGCGGTCCCGCCCTCCGTGAAGGCACTGTTGTTGTGGTATGCGATGACCATTTGCCACCGTTGCAATGGAAACTCGCGCGCATTCACGCGCTACATTCGGGGTCTGACCGAGTCACTCGCGTAGTGACATTGAAAAGTGGGAATACATTATATAAACGACCGGTGGTCAAAGTATGTCCCTTACCGCTAGAATAACTATATGAAATCGTTACGACCCCTAATATATATTAGTAATTAAGTTTAGGTATAGTTCTAGTTAACTTTGTTAAACATTCGTGTTTCTTTAAAAGACACTACGTGCTTTTAAGGTGAGCGGCATGTTCCGACGAGGAACAGATGTAGGATTAAATTTTACTTATTTTATTTTTCTTGATAAGGTAATAGGTATTTTTTCATGCATACAAGACAACACAATTAGTAAAGAATTATTTTCCTTGTATTTTGGGGCTAGTTTTTCGGAACTGGCAACTTTCTGGTGAATTCCAAAGCCTTTTCCGGCGCTTGCAGCGCCACCTGGAGATTAAAAAAAACTCTAGCTACCGTTGCGACACGAAACGCACGCTCCGCGCCGATCGCGAATCAAAATTACTTTTTACCAACATAGACTGTTGCATCTTGCTTGACAATCAACCTGGACATCCATAAAACCAGTGCCTATGAGTGAAGTGTGTGGGTCCCAGCTGGGGTGGCTATAATCCTGAAATCCAGACCAGAAACGACGAGGAGAAAGCGCAGCTGGATTCACGTGAGTAGCTACTCTGATAAACTGCCCCTACACCACGAAACTGAACTGCTGCTAGTCGTGACAAAATAAGTATTGTTACAGTAATAAATTATAAACATATTATAACCCTTACCATATATGTATATATAACCACCTTAACACTCTCTCTCACACACACACACACACACACACACACACACACACACATAATGTAAACAAAATGTTAAACAAAATTGTAAGGAATATTAAAATAAGCAAAGTTGATGTAACTAAGATACTGCATGCTCTGTACCACTTTATAATAAGTACCTAAAACTAACTATACTTGTATAAAAACTTTGATACGAAACTGAGTCCTGTAACACAGGGTTTCTTAGCTCAGGACGCAGGGTCGTGATTAGCATATTGTGTATCTTTTTTTTTGTTCAATAAACTTTTTTCATTTTCATTTTTCATACATACTATATTTTTAACCGACTTCAAAAAAGGAGGAGGTGCTCAATTCATCTGTATGTATTTTTTTTATTTTTTTTTCTGTGTATGTTACGCGATAACTCCGTAATTTATGAACCGATTTAAAATAATCTTTCTTTGTTTGAAAGCATATACTTCTAAATTGGTCCCGTTGTCACCAAAACCCAGTTCTGGTGATTGGACCCTGGAGAAATCTAGGGAACTCTTCAAATTTTATAGGCAAACTTGAAGCTACTGATTTGAAGTCGGTTAAAACTTTGTTTTGTAAGTCAATTATCTTTCTTTATGTTATAAAACTTCTTTATATATTGATTTCTCATTGAGTTGGCAAGGTTGGTTTGGCAAGTCATTGGGTTGAAGAACAAAACATTATGAATGCTATAATGTTTTGTTACGGGACAGGTAGATTAAAGAAAGAAAAGTGGTCATGCTTACAAAAAAATTTCATTAGCAGTCCGCTAACCAGTTGTTTTAACGGAGCTGTTATTCTTTAATCTTTGCGACCCCGGGGCGCACAGGGATGGAGATATTGGTACTCCGCAGAAAACTTTTATCTCTTTTTCAAGTCGCTTTAACATCTCGTTAAGGCTACCCTCTACCTCGCAACAGCAAAGAAAATTGAATTACCTTAACAAGCCCGTACATCACTGGAAATAATTAAAATTGAAGGATCATTTGAATTATCATTTTAGTTCGTTTTGATCTTCCTTATTATGTGCGTTGCGCGATACTGAGTTGCGGTTTGTTTTGAGCCAGGTCTTAATTACGAGATCGGTTGCGAAGATTTGAATAATTCAGAGAATTTAATAATTATACTCTTTGTTAGCTTACCGCAAGACATAATTATACTTACTTAACGGCGCACGCTGCTACATGTTATATGAATTATATGGATAATTTAAAACACGAATAGATATGAGTTGGACCGTAATTATTTATTATAAATGAAAATGTGTCAAGAAAAGTCGTGCTGTGATAGGTTAACGTAGGTATATTATAGCCGGGGCGCTATGTCGGGTAACCTCCTCGAGTGTCTGGACTCTACCGATTCCTCTTGATTCGGTTGATCCGCAGGAATGGGTAGTGTCTTGGCCGGTGCGCCCTGGAGACAACGGCAAGTGATAATTTAGTGAACCCTAAGTTATCGCTTGCTGGTGTTACCAATAAACTGACACGGGGGGTCGGGGGAATCGCAAGATTCCCCAGGTGCGGCTTGAGGGAGAGGCCATTGCCGTTTGCCTCTATAATAAATAACAGACCCGGAACCCTGACAAATCCTCTGCTATCAGAGGATTCATTTTAGGCGCGGGGGCTGCAACCGTCAGGCCGGGGCCAAGTTGTGGCTGCGAGGGAGAAAACCTCTATAAAAAATTACAAGGGGACCTGAGAGGGTGAATCCGAGGCCTATCACCCTCTCCCGGCGTAGAGGTCCTTTGGTCGGGTCGGGAAGCGTGTGGTGTCGCCCTGCACGCTTACGACGGGAGGGGGGGGCTTTTGCCTCAGTAGTGAGGGCAGCTGCGGCTGTTGCCGAGGGGCGTCGTGGTGAAATGTTCGCGATCCCATGACGCCCCTACTACACGGCAGAGAGGGCATACCTTCGTGGTTTTAGACGGTAGTCCGGGGGGTCCCGGGAGCCCGTCATACCCATCCTAGTTCCTCGGCTAGGTGGGATGCGTAAAGGCATTTCCCCAAGTAAAAAAAAAAAAAAAAAAATAAAAAAAAATAGGCCAGTTAGGTTTAACATATACAATCAAATTCAGTTTTAACTTAAGATATGAAATGTTTGGTTTATTTGCAACTGCATGTCACAGTGATTGTAAATGTGTCAAGACAACACTGTCACATAAAGGCTTATATTTACCAGACTGCTGAAGGAGAGAGGGTTATATTTTTCGAGCGTATATAATACTAGCTTTTGCCCGCGACTTCGTAGTTCGTTTATATCGTAGCTCGATACAAACTTTCACCCTCCATTTCCCTTTTAGGGGTAGATTTCCGATATAAAAACTATCATATGTCCTTACCCGAGACTCAAACTATCTTTATCATTATTATCATTTATCATCATTATCATATCAGCCGACAGACGTCCACTGCTGGACATAGGCCTCCCCCAAAGAGTTCCAAAGTGACCAATCCTGCGCCACCCGCATCCAGCGGACTCCCGCGACCTTTACCAGGTCATCAGTCTACCTAGGCCTACCAACGCCGCGCCTACTAACTACCTCTATACAAAGTTTTATCTAAATGGGTTGTATAGTAGCTTCATACAAATATTCAACCCCCATTTCACCCCCTTAAGAGATCATTTCCGGGATAAAAACTATCCTATGTCCTTTTCCGGAACTCAAACTATCTGTTAACCAAATTTCATCTAAATGGGTCACTCACATCCAAATTTTCACCCCTTAGGGGAAGATTTTCGGGATAAAACTATCCCTTGTCCTTCCCCAGGACTCCCAGCTATCGTTATACTAAATTTTTACCCCCATTTCACCCCCTTAGGGAATGATATCCAGAATAAAACTGTCAGATGTCCTTTCCCAGGACTCAAATAATCTCTTAACCAGATTTCAACTAAATGAGTTCCATAAACTATGCATTATCCTTTTTCGGAACCCCAAACTATCTCTATACCAAATTTCATCCAAATAGGGTACATCCAAATTTTCACCCCCTATTTTATGCCCTTGGAGGATTTTTTTCGGGACAAAAGCTATTTGTTGTTCTTCTACGCGAGTAAAACTATCTCTATAGGCACCAAATTTCATCCTAATGGGTTCCATCCAAATTTAAACCACCATTTCACCCCCTTAGACTCTAAGGGGGTGAAATGGTGGTTTAAATTCAATCATCCTCTAAGGCTTCGAGGATGATTTCCGGAATTAAAACTACGCTATGTCCTTGCCCAGGACTCAAACCATCTCTATACCAAATTCCATCGAAATGGCTTCCATCCAAGTTTTCACCCCCCATTTCACCCCCTTAAGGGATGAATTCAAAAACAAAAATTATCATATGTCATTTCCCAGCACTCAAACTATCTCTTAACTGTTAACTTAAGTTTTATAAGTTGTTATTGTTACTAACATATTTTTACTTAGTCTAAAATAAATAATTTGAATTAAATTAAATTAACCAAATTTCATCTAAAAAGGTCACATCACATCCTCATCCCTTTAGGGGGTGATTTTCGGGATAAAACTATCATATGTGCTTCCCCAGAAGTCCAACTCGCTATACCGTAAATGGGTTCCATCCAAATTTTCATCCCCCATTTCACCCCCTTAGGAGATGATTTCTGGACTAAAAATTATTTTAGGTCCTTCCCCAGGACTAACTATCTCCATAACAAATTTCATCTAAATGGATTCTATCCAAATTTTCACTCCTCAGTTCACCCCCTCAGGAGATGATTTTTCAGGATAAAAACTATGCATTGTCCTTCCCTCCTTCTATCTCTTTACCAAATTTTAACTAAATGGGATTTATCCACATTTTCACCCCTATTTCATCCCCTTAGGGGATGATTTTAAGGATTCAAAGTATCCGTTGTCATTCCCCGGCACTCAAACTATCTCGGTACCAAATTTGATCTAAACGGAGTCCATCCAAAATTTCACCCCCCACTACACCCCCTTATGGGCAGATTTCCGGGATAAAAACTATCCAATGTCCTTTTCCAGAACTTAAACTAACTCTAAACCAAATTTTATCAAAATGGGTTACATCCAAATTTTCACCCCCACGTTTTACCCCCTAAGGGGAAGATTCCCGGGGTAAAACCTATCACTTGACCTTCCCCGGGACTCGAACTGTTTATATACCAAATTTCATCCAAATCGGTGCAGCGGTTTAAGTAGCTCCATACAAACTTCCACCCCCCATTTCATCCCCTTAGGGGTTTATTTCCGGGATAAAAACTACCCTATGTCTTTCCCCAGGACTCAAACTATTTCTATACCAAAAATTTATCTAAATCGGTTAAGCCGTTTTCACGTGATGCGCGGTCACATAAACAGACAAACAGATGAACAGAAAAACAGATAAACAGATAAACAGATAAACAGACAAACAGACAAAAATTCTAAAAACTGTTGGAACGTGTTCTGTTATCGATTTTAAGTATCCCTAGCCAATTTTTTTTCGAATATCTTCCATGTACAGACTTTCGACCCTCTTCAGCTTTATTATATGTATAGATGTATGTAAGTATGTACCCGCCCTGCAGCCTAAACCGTTTGACGGATTTCGACATGTGAGGTGTCGTTGGATTCCTCTTAATCGTGGGAGTGACATAGGCTATAATATTTGCAAAAAAGCAGTTGGGTTTTTCGAAAAATGTTTTGATTTCACTTGGTTAATAATTTGCTCAGTTATGTTGAATTCAAACAAAATAATATCACCTTATAAATATGTAGCCTAACCGCAAGTCATTTAGTGTTCTAATTGATCTTTTGATCATCTGTTACAGAGAGTCAGTTAACGAAAGATCAATTGACAATTGACTTATAGGTTGTTTATATCGTGAATGCTTATTATGAAATTGTATTCCGTTGAGCACCAATAGACTAAGTTTCCGTATTAATGAACACCATTCCATTTACTCCCACAAACTACCCTATTGTGACGTCAACGCGACGAGAGTCCGGAGTCTATACTTATCAGTAAACGAATTTGTATGTTATGGTGCCATCGCTATAATATTGTCCATGATTCCGGCAACATCATGGTTAAAAAGCTGGATTTTATAATGCAATAGAACCTTTTTATTACGTTATAAGTAACATGATGAGTGCAAGTAATTAATTAAGCCATAACCATTAGCCATTTACTGTATGTAGTGTACTCAAAGTGTCTTTGTTTTGTATGTCCCTTTTTTAGACTTAGGATGATTATTTGTAATTATTTTGTATTTTATTTTGTATTTAAAATGAATAATTGTAGAAATTAATTGTATATGGACTTAGTCTGAATTAAACGATTTGATTGATTGATTGATTGATTGATTGATAATGTATAATTTATTTAGAAACAATGATCTTATCTTATCTTATCTTATCTAGGTGAGGGCC
The DNA here is from genome assembly GCA_963854355.1 of Epinotia brunnichana. Taxonomy (NCBI): domain Eukaryota; kingdom Metazoa; phylum Arthropoda; class Insecta; order Lepidoptera; family Tortricidae; genus Epinotia; species Epinotia brunnichana. The sequence continues at coordinate 811,813 of OY977941.1, forward strand.
CTTTCGGATGCACTTCGACCCAGTGGGATCTTTTGTGCATTTGCCCTCTCCTTTATACCTGCCCCCAGGCTTAGAAACAATGATAGAAAACGAAGTATTTTTATAAATAAAGATAAAAAGCGTGAAAAAAAAATAGAAAACTAAGTATAGGCGATAGCAAGCTAGAGCCAATAATGCCAAGTGGCGATGGCCTACAAACCTGGCTCCGCGCTTGCTCTGCGTCCATTTTTTATGCAGCTCGTGGAGTAATCAAATTTAAATTGCTTTTTATGATTCCGTAGGTGCTCCAGCATGGAAATTCCACTGAAACTAAAAAGAAAAGTACGTAACTTCGACTATGAATTTAAAACGTTCTCATGCATCAAAGAGCAGTAGAAAAATGAAAGGAATTTTTAAGGTTGTTTTAGCTTTATGTCATTTATATTCGGACTTCATAAGCAAGTAACGTGAGATACCGTGACCAAAAGTGGACGTATCTATATATTATGATGTGCAATAATTTAAAACGAGTTTTTATGCCGGTTATGGTCGTGGCAGAGTTTTTTTAAACTCGTGGTAGTTTATCGACATTCAAAGGGGCATGTTATACGTACCTATGCTTAAACTGAATAATTTTTAGTTCGAGTCAAGAGTAAATCCAACTTTTGTATGAACTGTGTAACGTTGCACGCACATGTCTGATTTACTCCCTGAATTATTATTATTACTTATTTACTAACCAATTAAAATACTTACACTAAATTATTAATTTTTAAATAACCTTTTAAGAGTGCTCTTCAAAAAAGCGCTCGCTCAGAATTCGGTATTTTGACACGCGTAGTGCGTTTGTGTGTGTAAATACTACTACCACCCACACAAACGTACCTAACCCCCCACATGCACAGCGAGATCGCACCAGCCGCGGGTGCCGTCCCTTTCTAGCTATATGTAAGTGCGATCGGGATAGAACTAACCGCGGAGCTTGCCGATGCAAATATCTGTATAGCGCACCGTTGGAATTCACTCCGTGACCGATATTGATACTTGCACTAAAAAGTGGTAAGTATTACTTCGCTAACATGATGTTCTAGAACATCATGTTAGCGAAGTTAGATAACTTGAATAAAGTAAGTATTTGATTTTTGAGCACAAGTTTTCTATTTGTATTAAAATACTATGATATGACAAAGTATATTTAGTTTCGTTTTTTTAGTATAAAATAAACTAACGAGTTTTAAAGTTGTCAGTAATAAGAATAATAATTTGTTTTACGGATATTAATAGTTTGCATGTTATCTGAGTCTTATTTATATATAGTAATGTAGTGAAATTATACCAGTAGACCCACTACTAGGAAATTACTGGGTACTTACGTATTCATTTCTTGAAGAAAATTTTTTTTGTTATGGACAGTAAAAAAAAACAGCCCTTCATAGAAATTGCTATGTCCGTTTCTTACCAAAGGAACTGAAAATTATAAATTATACAAACACAGCTTTTTATCTAGAATACAATTAATTAATGCGTGATTTTATTCAAAAGCCTAAAACCTCAGATGATAAAAAGGAATAAATATGAAACGGGGGCTTGGCGCGTGTCGGTGCGACATGGCCAAATGGGCATGTCACTGCCCACCGCATGTTAGTCGCAATTTGCCGTGAATCTGAAATGTTTTTCCACGTTTACTCAAAATGCCGAATTGTAGCGTGGTTACATGCAAAAATAGGAATGAAACTAAAACCTACATGAATGGTGGAGTCACAGTATTTTCACTTAAGCCAGTAAAAACTAATAGATTTAATAAATAAACGCAACGCCGCATCATTTCTCGGGATCGAACTAACATATCGAACGAAAAAGCATATTTTTGTTCTATGCGTTGTACATTGAACGTTCAATACAGTAAACCACGGCGCAATGTATTAAACCACTATGGATATGGACGATGCTTGATTTTTTTAGTGGTACGGCCGCTGCTTGGCGTCGCAAACTAGAGCGGTGCCAAAGTGCAGTTACAATTTACGCGTAATCGATAAAATAGAAGTACGATATCATACTAGTTATTTTATTTCGACTACTATCGCTGTTTTATTTTATTTAATTACTTGTTTTGGTTGGGTGCCTATCTTAAAGGTAACTAATAACATACTAATAAGATTAAAAGGCACAAAATGTTTACGGTACCTACTAATAAGATTTTCACTAAGTTGCAGTATGAACGGTAAATAGACATATTAAAATTGTATGTACAAGTATATAATTTAGTTGCAAATGGCTTCAGAACAACTTTAAATGTGATATTATTACCAATAATTTATTTTAAATGAGTATTTTTTACTTTCATTTGAAATGTGATAATTGAAGAAGAAATCTCGGTTTCTTATTACAGTTTTCCAAAGAATCCGAGTAGGTACTAAAAAAATGGATAGATGCTACTGGCAGAGGTCCTTACTGGTTTCCTGTACAGAGAAGAGTTAATGTGTTCGTAACATTTTCAAGAAAAATGTTTCCAACCACTTAATAACAGCCGTACACTTTTCGAATATTTGACACCTCGCTTGCTTGAAACCTAGGTGTAAAATGTATGGTAACACATCTTCGCACATCTTTGGTGGATACTCGCCCTTAGCCTTAAATCTCGTAATATGAGTAATGGACATATTATTTCGCGCCAAAATGCGAGTCGGATCGGCCTGGTACCTACAGGTCAAAAATATCGATGTGACCAGAGTTTTAAATGTATGTGAACACGAACTTATAAAAAGCCGTTTATGTTACTCTGTAGGTATTCGTCAATATTTTTTACTTTTGCGATTTATGGTAAGTTAACAACCCGTGTTATTTAAACTTGTAGCTAGAAGTTTAAATACCACCACATAAACTTACCATGTCGTTGAAGTTGTTACCCATCAATATCTTAACATAATATTAATTTTAATATCAATGTCGATAAAACATAATTTTAACGTTTGTCGCCCCCCTAGTGTAGTGCGTTTAAGCCAATCACAACCCTTGTTTGCATGTTGCCGTAGACTCACTGGCAACGCCCGAGTCTTTGTTTTTACACGGTTCAATGTGTGTGCCTGTGGGCGCTGCGGTGGGAGAAAAATGGGGACATCGGTTTTGGTTGAAATTAAGCAGTACGGCACTTCTCCCTTTTTTTATGTTCTGAGCATAAAACCTATATCACTTTTTAGGATTCCGTACTCAAAGAGTAAAACGGGACCATATTACTAAGACTCCGCTGTCCGTCTGTCTGTCCGTCTGTTACCAGGCTGTATCTCATGAACCGTGATAGATAGAGATTTGAAATGTGATGTATTTCTGTTGTCGCTATTTATAACAAAAAATACTAAAAAACAGAATACATAATATTATTTTTATTTTAGTTTTTATCTGTTTCTTTTTCTTTTACAATCTTACACAAATCGACCTTGCCCCAAACTAAGCAAAGCTTGTACTATGGGTACTAGACAACGATAAACATACTTACATAGATAAATAAATACTTAAATACATAGAAAACATCCATGACTCAGGAACAAATATTTGTGCTCATCACACAAATAAATGCCCTTACCGGGATTCAAACCCGGGACCTCCAGCTTCGTAGGCAGAGTCACTACCAAGTTACTAACTAGGCTACAGGGGGTTCCTATACAACAAATTTTTTGCCGTTTAAAGATATAGATAATGGTACGGTACCCTTCGTGCGCGAGTCCGACTCGCACTTGGCCGGTTTTTTAAACATTTATTTCGAAATAAAGAGTGATACTCGGAAATGTCGAAGGGAAGGTCAATCGTCGAGTCCGACTCGGCTGGGCAGCATTCGGGAAGCTACGGGCACATCTTTTCGTCCAATATTCCGCAGTGTCTCAAGACGAGAGTCTTTGACCAGTGTGTGTTGCCAGTGATGACATATGGCACGGAAACATGGTCGCTTACTAAAGGCCTCATAAGAAGGCTCAAAGTCACTCAAAGGGCAATGGCTCTCCATTGCCCTTTGAGTGATTTTGAGCCTATGCTATGCTATGCTGGGAGTTTCTCTGCGCGATCGCATCAGAAATGAGGCTATCCGCAGCAAAACCAAGGTAACTGATAAAGCCCTCCGAATTGCTTAACTTAAGTGGCAGTGGGCGGGGCACATTGCACGTAGAACCGATGGCCGTTGGGGCGGAAAGGTTCTCGAGTGGCAACCACGTACCGGAAGGCACAGCGTGGGTAGGCCCCCGCAAGGTGGACTGATGACCTGGTAAAGGTCGCGGGAGTCCGCTGGATGAGGGTGGCGCAGGACCGGCCATTGTGGCACTCTTTGGGGGAGGCGTATGTCCAGCAGTGAACGTCTTTCGGCTGATATGATGATGATGATGACTCGGAAATGTAATAAAACCACGTAAAAATCTTCCTTTCCAGTGTAAACCCCCGGTGTGTGTTATTATTATATATAAACGAAAATAATTACTAAATACAAGGTAGGATCGTGCTGTACTTAACAAACGCCATATAAGCTTGTTTTTTAAATAGTTTTTTATTCATCTTGTTATTTTCAATAACCCTGCATATTATGTCGCTGGTTCGTGGGTACTTGTACAGACAAATCACACAAACCCAAACAAGATAGGTCTATCTATTTTAGTTAAGGAGTTCCCATGACCACCTTCCATCATCAGATCCTGGAAATCATCCATCACTAAAGTGTTTACCAAGACAAAACAGATGAGCTCAAACTAGATGGGTTTATCTAGTTTAGTTTAGGAGTTCCATGACCACCTTATAGCTCCATCATCAGACTCTGGCAATCATCCAGCACCAAAGTCTTGCCGTGCCATGACCAAATAAATGAGCCCAAATTGGATGGCTTTATCTTGTTGAGTTTAGGAGTTGCTATGGCTACCTTCCGACTCCATCATCAGACCAGCTCTATGATATTATGTCACCGAAGATACGCAATTGTACCTAATTTGAAGATTTCACCCAAACTCCCATACATACATACATACTAACAAGGTGGACTGATAGTAACAAGTAAATAAATTAAATCTATCAAGTATCACGATCACTCGTACAATAATAATTGACTATAGAACGCGTAGTTTAGACAAAAGGATCCAACCCACAAGACATCACCATTGAAATGTATGACTTTTGTTTTAGGTAGAAGGTTCAATTTTAAATGTTACGTATCCGGTGGGTTTGAGCCTTTTCGCTACACTACGTCATATATGGCAGCTATGCAATTCATAACTTGTCTCGATTAGCCTCACGAATGTATCCCCAGTATAGTTTGACCCCGAGGTTGGTAACAACTATGCCTAGTCGGAGATCAAAATAATATTATTTTATCTGAAGAGTGGCCGGTTAGCTTCGTGAATAGCCACAAATAAACACACTACACGTCTGTCTCGGAGGGCTATTCAGCCGGTACTGAGATAAATTCCCGCGCGACGGTAAATTTATACTAGTTTTGAATAATTATTTATAAATATAAATTTTGACAAAAGTTATATTTTTTGGACTGGATCTTGTTGGGACAAGCATGATCTTTAATGTTGTGTAAGATTCAATACAAAAATTATTCAACAATAATGAGAAAATCCTTGAGTTTTCAGTACGATTTTGTTGACAAATATGGTGTAATTGAGAACAGTTTACATATATATACGTGCAGAATAAGGAAAATTCGAGGCGGCTAGGCGCAATGGCAACATATTACGCTAGTGAAAATAGAAAAAAACAAGTAGGTTCTCATATAACATCATGGAGTATTAGGGGCTCAAACTTATGACTCTGCGCTCTCTTCAGAAAACTACTGTCGGTAATCGGGTATTTTCGGTTAAAATATTCAGTTCTTCGTAAATTGGAGGCGGCTAGGACCAATATGAGGAGTTTACCTATGCAAATAAGTAATCAGGATCTAGAAAAAGCTCTCCGTTTCTTAGAATTACAACGTCAAAAATCCGTCATTCTCGCTTATTCCTGACCAAAAAACGAGCGCCCTCTTAACCTATTTTTTACAAATTTATTACATTTTAATCATACACCTAATGAATTATTAAACCTATTCAATCAAGTTATTTATTTATACACCAATAAATAAAATTTTATTTAATCATTATATTAATCTGTTTTATCACAGTAAAATAAGATTAAAACATATTTACACGATATGAATAATTAAATATAGTAATAAGAGTAGATTATGATACAAGTGTGCTATGTTGGTCATTACACTCGAGTCGGTTTTAGGCGAAGGCTTAATGGAGACGAGAAGTGTAATGGCTAATGCTCACGTGTTTCATACGACGTTTTTCAACACATTTGCGAGGAAAAAAAAAAATGAAAATGTTAAAAGATATGTAATGAAAAGGCACTAGTGCGATAATGTAATGTAAAAGTCACGGCATGGGTAATATTCTGCATTATTTTGCTAATATTTAAAAAGATATGTAATGAAAAGGCACTAGTGCGATAATGTAATGTAAAAGGCACGGCATGGGTAATATTCTGCATTATCAGTGTAAATACGCTGTAATAAGACCTACTTTACAAGCAGGTGTGTTGAAAAATAATATAATGTCAACATTTCACGCGTTCACGCTATTCTGCGTGACTGTACTCAGCCCCGCAACGCGCTCGGCATCGGTCACGTCATCGAAACTTCCAGATGCAACTAGCGCGGGCGCTGCTGGCCAGTCCGCGATACACCGCCTTCGAGAACAGTTCCGCGCCAAATTGCACACAAAATAGAAACGTGTCGTCTCGCAATTCGTGCGCGCGTTGAAGTATTTCACGTAAAGTTTTATTCGGTGGTCGCGGACACCTTTTGAGGTGACATTTCTTCGCCTAGCGCCAATGTAAATTGGTGAATAACCGCACCCACGTAATTGGTAAGTTCAGTGCAAAGTGTTGAACGTTATTTAAATTTTAATTAGTTAATAGGTATTATCAGTAGCGTAACTTTATTAGTAAAGTAGCTCACTTGTTATGCTTCCCATTTTACTACCCATTGCATTTGTTGCTAAGCGCATTATTAGTGGCTAAATGACTCTGCGTTTCTTTGTTCTTTATACCTAGTAGTTTGTTATGTACCTACCTACTTCTTTAGAATATAACTACTTCTTTTCTGTACTTTTACATTAGGCTTATTGTAACTCCGCTCTACTTTTTGAACACAAACACGCTTTCGCTTACGGTGCACCGGCTTATTCCCATGGTCCCATCTGAAGACAGGGTGTTCACAAAGCAGAGCGAGCAAGAACAAAATTTTAACCTGGTGCATATTCCACAGGGTGCGTCGTTTTAATTTAAAACTCCTTGAAGACCGCACAACCACCACCTTGGCGGCCTGGGCTGGAACCGCTCAACGTTCGCCCGCCGCCGTTCCTGCTCCTCATCACAGCTGGCCGAGCGTGACCCCTGCTTCGGACCGCCGCGACCAGTCAGGAGAGTACCGGACTACGGGGTTAATCTAGATAGGGCATAGACCGACCCTTCTTTTGAATTTACGGGGACTTGTTGTCCCCAATAAATGTTTTTTGTGTTGATACGTCACAACTGTTGCATAGCCTGATTTTTGCTGAGCTATGGAAACGATTTAGGGTGACTCTTGTACAAAAATAGGTGTCACTATTTCGTGGCACAAAGCTGAGTGGCAGCCATTTTAGCATTTAATCATTACGTCTGTAATTTTTTGTCTTTTATCCTACAAATGTGGTAAATAAACGTATTTTCTTTCTTTCTTTCTTCTTCTGAAACGGAAACTGGCAGTTAATAAGTTTGAATTTGGAATGGTAACCGTCTCTGTTTGATGATGAAATTGCTGACGGCTTCCGATTATCGTGTGGCTGTAGAACAAGCACGAAGTAGAAGACAATAATCCAGTAACGTTAAACATCCACGGCATGCGTTAAATCCAGTAGTTCGGATTTTTTGCAGACTTGTTTATGATGTTGGCCCAATGAATAATCCATGTTTGTGACCTCGAACACCGTGTATTTTCGACTTTTGACTATGTTGCGTTCGGCGCTCGAGGTCACAAACTTGGATTATTAATTGGGCCAACATCATAAACAAGTCTGCAAAAAATCCGAACTACTGGATTTGACGCAAATGACCCAGTACTTTCAGGCAACAGGGTTACTGGATTACAAAGTTTAGCGTTTATCTACCATCCCCTAGCTCAGTGTCCTAGTCCCATGGACTACTGGCACAGAATAACTAATAGCTTACTCGTGAGATCCGCGCCGCCATCAACTCCGAGCCCCATGAAGCCGAGCCCATCGCCGAACAGATAAACAATAATGTGAACAAATGTGAACCGCTAGAATGTGTAAACACTGAATGTGTGTACTTAGGTATGCATTTAGGTTGTTTCAAACTTAATGACTGTGCAAATATGCTTAAATTATTTTTCTATACGGCTAAGGAAGGTATTACTGAGTGGTAAGAGGTAGTTAAGTAATCTGGATTGGACCTGAGAGGTATTTTGTTACGTATAATAGGGCTCGATTCGCGCATTTGAGAATAAATAATATATACATTTTGAAGTTGGTACAAAATTTTCACCAAAAATAGTTTAACTGCCTGTATTTGAAAGAAAAAGAAAAAAAGAAAATACATTTATTTAACGTCACAAAATTACACAATCAAAAAAAGAGCAAGCAAAAGAAATGATGATGATTTGGTATGTCTTAATAGTATTAAGTCTGCTTTTACTGTGCAAATATAAATACCAATATTAATGACGTTGTCGCTCTCACTCCCTCAAAAACAAATATGTAAAAGCTGGTACCTATATCTACTTACATGTTTGTAAGTAAATCAATTTTAAATTGAATGGCGACGCTATTTGCATTATTTGCAATACACTCAGGGCCCAGTTAGCTAGCAGTATAGAAACGAAGTAGGTGCCTACCAGTGTTTAAAAATGTTACAGATTTGTCAGAAATCTGGTTAGAGTGTTGATGAGGCTTACTATTATACAAAATAATGTTATTTAACCTTTTTTTTTTTTTTTTTTTACGGAGTGGAAATGCTCTTATGCATCCCCCAGCCTGGGGTAAGCTATGATGGGGGGTATGTGGGACTCTCACCCTCCAGCCAACTCTATTTGAAGAGAAGGAGGAGGGAGTCTACCCACTAAAACCACTCCGGCGTTTCCATCCCTGCCATTAATGGGGGCGCAGTGGGATCGCGGGCATTCTACCACGACGCCCCCTGGCGGCTCCGCATAGATGCGAGCCCCCGCGCCAAAGGAGAGGAGGATCTGAAACGCATGTCGATCCTCCTTCCAGACATGTAAGGCCGTGCAATGTGGGTCCCCAACCCACTGACCCTAAATGTTATTTAACCTGGCGAGACCAAAACATTTAAATAACACCACCTCACGGGGCAAAACATTGTACACGTATTTTCTTAATATAAATGCTTTTAAGTGCTAAATTCTTCGAAGTAAAACCTACTAACTGCATCATGACTTTTGAATAATTTTAAATAATATATAATCTGATATCGCTAGAAGACTTTACTCAAGTAACAAATTTAATATTTGAAATCGGAAAGCATTATGCATAAAACTCCGGTCTAAGGCTTTTATTTTAGATGATACGAAAAAAAAGCGTCTTCAGGAAAAACCGCTTAACTGTAGTACTTTTTTACAGTAAATCCTAAATTTTATCTGTTTATCGTAAAAAAAGCAAATTAGTTGAAATAGGCTTATAAAGCAAAAACATTGTTCATATAAAACACAAAAATACTCAAGTATAAAAAATAACATAATAACATAAACCTACACAATATGAGCACACCTCTCAATTTACCTAATATACCGCATCCATCCAACCAAGAGCATCACCGTATTTCTGTTCGTACATCGTAGTGTTAGTTCTTAGTGCAGTAAGCAACGCGGAGATACGGTCCGAGCGCTTAGCGCAATAATTATTGTAATGGTTTTCTACCCCCATCGATTTTTAATATGTATACCTACTTATCCTATTTTTAAACACTGTATGCTTAGCTTTACTTTTAATTTGTAAACTTTCTCATGTAGGTAAGTGAATTCTTGTAATTCTTATGGGAAATAAAGTTCTTTAAACCTAAACCTAATTATGGGCCCTTCTACTTTATAGAAATTTTAACGTGCTAATATTTCGCTGCGTTTTTCTCGAAACTACGTTTCATGCAGTTTGGCGGTTTTTGCAGCCAAGGGACGATCGCATTGTTTACGAGGCACAAAGAGAAGTGAATTCGGCCTAGAAACATACAGACAAATTGAGAACCTCCTCCTTTTTTTAAGTCGGTAAAAAAGAATCCGCACTATACAAAAAATCATAAAAAGAGTGATGACAAGTCCCTCAGTAGTGAGGATAAGGACGCGTGAAGTCTGCCCATTATAATTTTTATGTACTCATTTGGATTTGACCGTTTAAAAACCGCACTAAAAACGGTGCATCTGTTTTGAAGCTACGATGTCGCATGCAGATACACTGATGATGATGATTATGATGATGATGGTCATGGTAGTGATGATGATGATGGTGGTGTTGATGATGATGATGATGATGATTGCGCCAGCTTGTTTCTCAACTGATCGCCTTTAATATATATTAAACATACACCATGTTAAATTTATATTATAACACCCAGGGTGTATTTATGTTACATCATTTATAATTTATCACTGGTTTATATGTCGAGGTTCAAAAAAACAG